>QRFJ01000233.1:411116-453173 GCA_006176705.1 Cocos nucifera | reverse complement strand
CATCGACCTTCTTCTTTTGGTTCTGCCTTCTTCTTCTTTGATCCTTCTACCTTTTGCTTTTTCACAGACTTCTTTTCTTTTCCATAAGACTTTCTTTTGGAAGAAGTCCGTTCCATAGCAAGAACTGAGCCTTTAGAACCTTTCATAGAAAGCTCAGCGGTAACCAGCATATTCATCAACTCGGCCAAGGAATTTTGAAGTTTATGCATGTGGTAATTCATGATGAATTGCCCATATGCATCAGTCAAGGATTGCAGAATAATATCGTTCTGCAAGTCCAAGTCCAACTTCACACCGAGCTTCTCAAGCTCTTCCATGTCCTTGATCATTGTCAGACAGTGATCTTAGACTGACTGCCCATCACGCATCTTAGCCTTAAAAAGTCATTTCGTGACTTGATATTTGGCTGTGCGACTCTGTTCACCAAACATCTCCTGCAGGTGAGCCAACATTTGGCGAGCAGTCCCGATATCTTCATGTTGGCGCTGGAGCTCATCAGACATCGAGCCCAACATGTAGTATCTGGCCTTATTGTCTTCGTCAATCCATTTTTCCAGAGACGCTCTCTGTTCAGTGGATGGACGAGCTGGTAAGGTGGGAGGGTCCTGGTCCAAAACATGTGTTAACTTCTCTGAACCCAAAACAATTTTGTAGTTCCTGAGCTAATCTTTATAATTGGGTCCAGTCAGTCTATGTGTGTCTAGGATACGTGCCAGTGGGTTGGACGCAGACATTTTCCTGTAGAGAGTCAAAGATTCTTGTTAGATACTGTAATTTGACTTGACCAATTTTTTAGGATTTTATTTTTAAAAAATTAGCTCCCACTATTTTCTCGGATCCCTACACTCTCCTGTAGAGATGCGAAAAATCTCCATTGATGATGATTTCTAGTGGGTGGTGCGGTCTCACCAACTGACTCATCACCTCACCTAACAGTTATTGGTGATGGGTTAGCCAATGAGTGAACAACTCTTGTTCAATGATTCTCTAATCATGGTGCACCCAAACTTGGTCTCTAATTCATTGAATCTCACCGTATCCGAATATTGATCCTCCTTAGTTAAGTTAGACCACCATTTGCATGGATGGGTTCCTAATTGGGTCTCTCACCGTATCCGAAATATTGAGCCCAACTCATTCCTCCAGCCCATAGATCCAATGCCTAATAGACATGGTTGCCTTTCCGGTGCAACTGAGCCACTGTATCCAGCCAAGAACAATCAACCCCGGGAAGATTCTCTCCTTTTTTAGCTCGAGGGGATCTTATCTCCAGCCGAGGTTGAAGGAGAATCTTATCTTCTATTGAAGGATTGGAGCTCGGAAGAGATCTTATCTCCAACCAAGGTTTGAAGGAGATCTTATCTTCTATTGACATTGACATTGAAGCTCGGAGGAGATCTTATCTTCGGTCGAGGTTGAAGGAGATGTTATCTCCTGTTGAAATGGATGTTGAAGCTCGAAGGAGATCTTATCTCCAACCGAGGTTGAAGAAAATCTTATCTTCTGTTGAGGTTGGCGTTAAAGCTCGATGAAGAACTTATCTCCAGTCGAGGTTGAGAAAGATCTTATCTCCTGTTGACGTCGATGTTGAAGCTCGAAAGAAATCTTATCTTCAACCGAGGTTGAAGGAGATCTTATCTCCTATTGACGTCGACGTTGAAGCTCGGAAGAGATCTTATCTCCAATCGAGGTTGAAGGAGATCTTATCTCCTGTTGAAGTTGACGTTGAAGCTCGGAGGAGATCTTATCTTCAGCTGAGGTTAAAGGAGATCTTATCTCCTATTGAAGTTGACGTTGAAGCTTGGGAAAGATCTTATCTCCAGTCGAGGTTGAGATTGAAGGAGATCTTATCTCCTATTGAAGTTGACGTTGAACCTCGGGAGAGATCTTATCTCAAACCGAGGTTGAGGTTTAAGGAGATCTTATCTCCTATTAAAGTTGACGTTGAAGCTCGGAGAAGATCTTATCTACAGTCAAGATTAAAGGATCCCTCCTCTCACCTCATATAAAATGAACGAGACCTTTGACTTTGCTCATGTTAAGACGAGGTTCTCCTCCTGTTCCTAATGGACTGTAGGGGTACATAAGGGCCATTGTTAGGGCCTCTCCCCTCATCTCATCTAAAATGAATGAGGCCTTTGACTTTGCTCACATTAGGATGAGGTTCTCCTCCTATTTCTAACAGACTGTAGGGATACTTAAGGACCGTTGTTAGGACCTCTCACCTCATCTTGTCTAAAATGATCGAGGCCTTCAATTTTGCTCACGTTAGGATGAGGTTCTCCTCCTATTCCTAATGGACTGTAGGAACACATAAAGGCTATTGTCAGGATCTCTCCCCTCATCTCGTCTAAAATGAATGAGGTCTTCGATTTTGCTCATATTAGGACGAGATTCTCCTCCTATTCCGAACGGACTATAGGAACACATAAGAATCATTGTCAGAACTTCTTTCCTCATCTTGTCTAAAATGATCAAGACCTTCAACTTGCTCATATTAGGACGAGATTCTCCATCTGATCCTAACATGGCCACTATTGATTATTTCTTTCCTATCGTCACATAGTTTTTGCACCGAGAAATAATAATATTAAAATGAAGGAGTTTTATTGAAGAAAAATTATCGACAGTACATTCTCAGATTCTTTGAGTTTCAAGATCATGGGAGCGTTGTTCCTCCAAGCTTCTTTAGACGATAAGTTTCGGACCGAATGACCCCCTCTACTTCATACGGGCCTTCTCAATTTGGGGCAAGCTTCCCTTGGCTCTGAGGCTGAAAGATGGTGGCTCGTCGAAGTACTAAGCCCTCCAGAGATAGCGTTGATGATGCTGGAAGGCGGTCGATCTTCTTGTTGTTCCTCTCTCATTGGTGGTTCTAGCTGTGATAGCGCCCTTGGCTTGCTTCAGACCAGCATCTGTGGAGCATTGAGGAGGACATAGTTGTGAAACCTTCTGGGGGGAGACTTCTTCGCATCCTTCCATTGGGGCTTTTTTGACGATGAGCTCGAGAAGGAGTTCGGACTCGCTTGCGCTCGGAGAGAGTCCATGAGCGCGGTCGAACTTCATTCGGCCCTCCATCAGTGGTGGGTCTATACCACTCTTCTATGGCTTTCTCATCTTTCAACTTGAAGGCTTCTTCCACTCAAGCATATCCGTCAGCACGAGCTAGCAGATCGGCAAAATTCCTGAGGTACTTCTTCTCTAGGAAGAATAGCAAATCGTTCTTCTGAAGGCCATCCTTGAGTGTGACCATCGCAACTGACTGGTCCAGGTTCCGAACCTCCAATGCAGCAGCATTAAATTGGATGACATAAGCCCAGATGAATTCTTCCTCTTTCTGCTTAATGTTCATCAGAAAATTCGAACCTCGGTGCGAACGTCGGTTGCTGACGAAGTGAGCTGCAAACTGATGGTTCATTTGGTCAAAGAAGAAGATCATACCCGACTTTAATGTTGAATACCAATTTCTTGCTACTTTCTTTAAGGTAGATGAAAAAGCTCGGCATAATATGACGTCTGGTGCGCCATGGAGCAGCATCATGATCCAGAAGGCTTTCAGATGATCGATCGGATCAGAGGTTCCATCGTAGCTTTCAAATTGAGGGAGCTTGAAGTTCGGCGGAACAAGCTCTTACATAATTCGAAGAAAGAAAGGGGGATCGGTGCGGACGTCATCATGGTGAATCAGGACGACGTGGTGGAGTCCCTTAATTCATCGGTCCATCTTTCATTATTTTTGATCGAGGACGTCATCTCGATCGCAGATCTTGAAAGGCTTCTGGCTATGGATGGGAAAGATCTTTTTCAAAAAAGAATCATGATCCGAACAAGGATCCTCTACTCTCTGTTTCTCCTTCCCAAGGGTGACGGGTATGCTAGCCCAAGTGCTCCTCCTTGGGATCGATTCTTGATATCCCGATGGCGGATTTTTTGGCAGAACCACCATCGAAGGCTGCCGCATGGCATGCACCATTTTGGTGAGGCTCTGAACCCACTGCATCAGCAGGTTAAACTGCTTTGGATCTACCACGATCGCTGGTGGAGAAAGAGGTTGAAGCACCGGCGATGGAGTAGGGACAGACGGATCTGGTTCAGATCTGGCGATAGAAGCGATAGATCTCTAGATAGTCATCCTCTTCGGAGGCATTTCTCGAAATTAAGAAAGAGGATGGAGATGAACCTTGAAAAAAAAGATCCATAGGATCGACTAAGCACTCCTTTAAGAATAAGGGTACCTCGAAAATAGAGGCCCTTCCTCTAGCACTAATCCTGTTGGTGCAGAATCTGATTGACATCGGATTGAGCTGGAGCTGAGAAAGAGGTCGCCGTCGATGATCTGTAAAATAAAGTTTCATCCAGAGTCGGTGGTGGTGGTTCCGACAGGATTCTCCGACGATCAAGTCAGCTCTTCTGGCCAACAGAAATAGAGTGCTCAGAAAAGAATTCGATAGAATTTCAGGAAAGAGAAGGGAGCTTAGAGAAAACGTATCTGGAGGGTTCCTTTTTATGGACGGAGCTTGATTGATAGTAACAGTCATACCATCCGGTAGTGGGCCGCTCGGAGCCACGTGGGGTTCAATATGGAGATGGAGAGGTGTCGCCTATGGCAGACTAATAATGACAGCCGTAGCCGTCTGATAGTGGGCCGCTCGGGGCTGCATGAGGTTTGCTATGGAGAGAAGGATGTCATCAGACTGATAGTAATCGATCGTTGAGATTTAATAATCGAAGTTCAGAGGAAGCAAGCATTGATTAGTGAAGAGCTTTGACATACATCAATTCCAAAGGAGTTCGAACTCTTGAAGGAAATACGTCTGGAGGGGATCATTTGGGAGGAATACTACTTGAAGTCTGGAAGTAATCCGCTGGAGGAATTCAGATAAAGTTTGGCTAAAGAAGAAGTCCGAAAGAAGTTCGGCTCATGTAGAAATCCGACTGAAGGAGAGGTCTAGAAGGAGTTCGGCTTCTGTAGGAGTTCGACTAAAGAAAAAATTTGGAAGAAGTTCGATTCCTGTAGGCATCCGATTGAAGGAGAGGTCCGAAAGAAGTTCGGCTCCTGAAGGAGTCCGACTGAAGGAGAGGTCCGGAAGGAGTTCGGCTTCTAGAGAAATTTGACTGAAAGAGCCGAACCTGTTGGTGCAGAATCTAGTCAACGTCGGATCGAGCTGGAGCTGAGGAAGAGGTCGTCGTCAGCGACCTGCAAAATAAAGTCTTATCCGAAGTCGGTGGTGGTGGCTCCGATAGGATCCTCCGACAATCAAGTTAGCTATTCTGACCAACAAAAATGGAGTGCTCAGGAAAGAGTTCGACAGAGTTTCGAAAAGGAGAAGAGAGCTTAGAGAAAACGTATTTGGAGGGTTCCATTTTATGGACGGAGTCTGATTGATAGTGACAATCATACCATCCGATAGTGGGCCGCTCGAGGGCGCATGGAATTCAGTATGAAGAGGGAGAGATGTCATCTATGGCAGACTGATAGTGACAGCCGTAGCCGTCCGATAGTAGGCCGCTCAGGACTGCATAGGATTTGCTACGGAGAGAGGGATGTCATCTGACTGATAGTGACCGTTCGTTGAAATTTAATAGTCGAAGTTCGAAGGAAGCAGGCGTTGGTTGGTGAAGAACTTTGACATACATCAATTCCAGAAGAATTTGGACTCTTGAAAGGAATATGTCTTGAGGGGATCATCTGGGAGAAATACTATTTAAAATCTGGAAGTAATCTGCTGAAGAAATTTAGATGAAGTTTGGCTGAAAGAGACGTCCGGAAGAAGTTCAGCTCCTATAGGAATCCGACTGAAGGAGAGGTCCGAAAAAAGTTCGACTCCTGAAGAAGTCTGGTTGAAGGAGAAATTCGGAAGGAGTTCGGCTCCTGAAGGAGTCCGACTGAAGGAGAAGTCCGGAAGGAGTTCGACTCTTGAAGGAATTTGACTGAAGAAGAAATTTGGAAGGAGTTCGACTCCTATAGGCATCCGTCTGAAAGAGAAGTCCAGAAAAAGTTCGGCTCCTAAAGAAATCCATCTGAAGAAGAAGTCTGAAAGGAGTTCCACTCCCAGAGGAATTTGACTGAAGGAGAAATCTGGAAGGAGTTTGGCCAATGGAGGAGTTCGGCTGGAGTCCGACCGGCTGAAGCAATTCGACTAAAATTTGACCGCTGGAAAAGTTCGGCCTAGAGGAGTTCGACTAAGATTTAATCGTTAGAGGAATTCAGCTGGAATTCAATCGCTGGAGGAAAATTCTCGATCGAAGTTCTTCCATGATTACTAGTTGCATTAGGTTAAAAATCAGACTGAACTTTGACGGAAGCAGAATTTATCTCCAATAGCTCTTATAATCCATCGTCGACAACATATTTTAGGGTGAATCAAATGTGTTTTTGGTAAAATTATCTCCCATGCTGTGTGCCTATATTGCCTGGGATAGAAGACAAAAGTGTCGTAACACAGACCTGTTTATGGATTCATGGGAAGGCGAAGAAAACCAAAGCAAAACCAATTATAACAATGTAGTCCGTTGCTGCATCAGTATATTCATGAGGCTCAGGGATTGATTCCAATTTGGTTCTAAACGATTAGGAATGGTTCTTTTTCTCCATTCTCGCTGTGTTATCATCATATTTGGCTTCCATTCAGGACGCTGAAATGGTTGCAGCAGTTGATGAGATGATCGGACAAGGGACAGGAGCTCTCTAGGACCCTAAAACTGACCATTTTCTGTTCCCAAAGACGGGGGAGTCAGAATTCCAGCATATCCTTAAATTTCCAATTCCCCACCTATTAAATATATGGGAGCCTCCCTTCTCGGTGACGTGATCCGCTCAAGTCATCACATAACTTTCTCCACCCTCAACCTATAAGCACTGCATGTACCAAATAATTCAAATAATCCAAACAGTTAAGCTATTGTCAGGATCGTAGTCAAATATCAAATGCTCAAGCCTAAGTTAAGAGGATGATAACAATCCTCATCCCCTAAACGTCGCCTGTTGGGACCATAACCATTCATCAGCAGTTTTTTAATTGAATCAATAACATGCATCACATGTGCTGAATATTAGTCCTAGAAAATTCAATTCATCAGTGAAAAATGCAATCACATTAATTGCTAAATCATTCCAAATTGATATACTAACAGAACTTCAATAATCGTAATCGGTCCCTGCAAATCCATAACATGTATTGGTCCAAAATATTCGATGTGCTCAAGAATACAACTTTGTGATTCATACCTTGAAAGCCAAAATAGCTTTCTTGCGACTTTTGTGACCTTAAGAGAGAATTTTTAGGGAAGCAGATTATAAAGCATGCATTTTGCATTATGATCTTCCCCGGCCCCTGAAGCCACCACCACGCCCACCTCTTGGAGGACCCCCCCAGCCACCCCTTGGACCACCTCTGCCACGGAAACCTCCACCTCGTCCACCCCCACGGCCACCTCTTCTTCCCCCACGCCCTCCACCTCTCGTTGCTGCTTGTAGCTGGCCCCTGCAACATAAATGCCAGCAATAAAAAGCACCAGCTTTACCATCTCGACAGTGGATGTAGGAATTTTCAAAGTGAAGTAACCCATCTAGCCACCCTATTGTTTCAAGCAGAGAATCCCACGTGGACAACTCATTTCAGAAAAATAAAACACAAACTTTTTTTAAGCTAAGAGAACCAAAAGAATATCGATTGTACAGAAAATATTAAGAGCAATCAACCATAACACGTTCATAAATATTGAGCTTTTCCATGCTTACTGTTCAAGCTTTAAAAAGAGGAATGCATGCAAAGCTAAATAAGGCCTTCTTCACATTTGAAGGTTGGAAGTGCAGGAGATGTAACATTGATTCAGATCTGAAATCATCAGCAATAATCTGCTAGGATTTTCATAAAGCAAAAAGAATCGAGTGTAAGGAGGACGGGAGATAACAGAGATGAACAAGCAAGAGAAGCATGAGAAGAAGAAGAGAGGAGGATGCCTGTAGCCCTTTTGTATTAATGTTCTCGCTAAACAAAATGTAATAATCAGTCCGTCTTACAACATATGCATACCTTTCTAATAGATTGAGCAAGCAATATTTCATAACCCTTCTAGGAAAACAAAAACTAATCCTTAACAACCAACTAATTATGTGCTCACTGTATCGCACCAGGCTCCTATTAGGATTCCTAAAGTAAGAAACCAACCAGCAACTAAATCCTAGATTGAGAAGACGGGCTGGCAATTTCCCAAGACCTAATTGAATATTTGACAAGGAAACTAATGCAAAACCTAATTGCCAAGCAAAATCTTCCAAAATTAGTCAGAAACCTTTTATTTACTCAGGTACAAACTTCAACAGCAACAACAACAATAAATATAAACCTAAAAGATTCAAAATAAATTTAGCCATCCAATTCTTCAAAATCTCTTTCACATCAGACTAAACTGATAATGAGCATTCAAAACAATAAATGATACTTATGGGAAGCTATGCATATTCATCATATATTGTCTTGAAAGTTCCAGAATGTCATACAAGGACATCCTATTTACTCATAATCAATTGTTCGAAGTGCTATCATCACTAGTGTACATAACATAAAAAGATCAGCCTGTTGCTTATGACTCTACAAAGTATGTCATGCTTGTTCATACATCAAGTTGCCTACATACACCTCCATAAAAGACTTAGAATCATTTATTGTGAAGACAGCAATATGTCCACTGGAGGGGCGCTCTTCCATAATGCTTAGCTAAGATTGAAAGAAGACACCTTTGGAAGGGCAGATGCTAACTAAAGAATGTAGCCCTTTTTAAATTGAAACCATTAATTTAGTCATATCTTCTTCTTCCATCCTCCACTGTCAACTTTGCAATTGATACTATCTAGTCTACTAATCTTTGCAAGATGTAACTTCCACACCCATGTTATTCATACTCTTGTGCTTGGCCTTGTGTTTTACAAGAACCTTCTTTTGAGCATCCTAAGACTTCTCATATAACCATGTTCCTTCTTCACGATCTGTATCAATAATGGTGCATGCATGGACATGTACATGGATAAATAACCAAGCACCAGACTTGATACCACAGAAAAAGAAAAACAAGAAAAGAAGATATGGGAATACAAACTTTACGTCAGCTCCTTGAAAAAAGGAGTTGACGATTCAAAATCATTGATAGACTACACATATCCAAGATCTAAATCATTGAACATGATATATGCTACAAAAAAAAAAAGCCTAGAAATCAAATCTGTATTGGTGGTCTCCAACCTATCTATCAAAAATAGAGTCAAAATGGATGATTTTAATCGCATGATACGATGTTTCATTGTGATCTAATCATCAAAAACCTAGTAAATTTAAATCTATGTAGATCATGATCCATAAAGTGGACTTTTAATTTATATGCCCTATTGTGAACTTCACCATACTAGTGCAATTACATTCATTTTGTACAAACTGGATGCATACGTTAGCAGCCACCAAAATATATGAATTTTTGTTTCTAGATCATGCTCAACAGTTAAGATCAAGTTAGATGGCCTATCATAGATTTACAACAATTTTCTCCTTTTATAAGGAGTTATTGTGAAGTGTATGGTCCAACTACATATACATATATATGGGTTTGGTTATATTGCACATAGGGTGAAATCTAAAAGTTTAACCAGTTGTTTTTGATGGCTGATGGATACTTTCACTAGGGATATGCCTATATGCCAATATGCCACGGGACAAAAAAAAAGGTGAAAAAGCAATTGAAAAAGGAGAGGAGCTCTCTCAACCTAGCACATTAAATGTGACATACATAAGGGAGAAATGTTCTCTGGTTTTATTTCTCTTTCTTCCTCTTCACTCAAGGCTCTTAACTCTACCCATCTCCAATCCACCTAGCACCAGGTAACAAAAAGAAGATGAAACACCTTTTTCTCCTTTCCACTCTTTGACTATCCCACCTCCTACTCCGCTGCTCTTCCTTCTCCTTCCTCTTAATTATTTTTCCAAAAGTGAGGAAGCTGACAAGAAAAGAGGATTGGAACCCTTCTCTACCTTTCAATGGCTTCCTCAATCTGTTTTGACATTACCTTTCGCTCTGATTTTCTCCAATATTGCTCCATTACTCAATGTTTTCCAATTACTTCCTTAGTTGGCTCATAATGAACCAGAGGTTTTGGGATTTTCCTATGGTCTTTGTTGTTAGTTTTTAATTTCAGAGGGGTTAAAAATTTTGTTTAAACAGCCAGTAGCATTTTCTCCTAATCAATCTTTGGGTTCATGTGGATATGGAATGAAAAAGCATAGAAGTATGCTTCTCCGAAAGAAGGACCATAGCAAAACAAGATTCCATATTTTGGAAACCACTTTACAGAGGTTTGCTCTACTTTTCATCTGAAGTTCATGTTACTTCAACAATGTGTTTTGATGATAGCTTGTGGAGGATGGCTGCATTGAGATGATGTGTTTCCAAGACCTTTTTGTTTTCCAATCCTCCTTTTCTTCCCATCAGATTTTTCTGAATATGTTGTAGGGTTGATCTGGCCCTTCTTTGTGCAAACTGTATAATTTCTTGTTTAATGAAATGATTGATGAGCCACATTATTTAAAAAATAAAGAGAAGTGTTTATACTATAATTTTGTTATATAAGACCCAATAATGTTGATTCCCATAAATACCAAGATCATGGCTGCTAAATATGTTATGCGGCATAACCAAATGAGCATATAAGATTCCACCAAAAATTATAACAAGTTCGTATCTGAATTCAGATTTAAATGACAACCACAAGGAAGCATGAAATGGACATCATGGAATTCCAATCAATTTTTCTGTACTCATTTATCAATCAGATTATTCCGCTAGTCAAACATGTTTGATCAGCAATGGAGAATTAAAGCAATGGATTGCGCAATTCCACTTATCCAGAAATTTTGGTTTTATCTCAAACGAACACCTTGAGAGTACCTAGAATTTGGATGGGCAAGCATGTCAAGGAACCAGTAGAAGTGGTTTATACTAATGAATGTGTTCCACTTATTGTAGCATAGCCCAATAGAAACATCGATATTTGATCTCTTTAGATGCCAAATTACTTTACCTTTGGTTTCATCTACCTCATGCACCAACATTTGCCTCTTTGGAAAACTCAAATAGTTCAAAACACTAATGAACAAAATTCTGGTAGTTGTTTAAATAGTTCATTTGGATAAAGGTGGGAAACATCTCTCCAATGAATATCTAAACTATAAAAGGGATGATAGGAATGTTTCTTTAACTGCATCTAGACATCCTTACAAAACCTCTAGATGTCCTTACAAAATGGGGTTACCAAAAGGAGGAACCTAGCTTACTTCAATTTAGGGTATACAATGATGATTAGAGGTTCTTTGTTACCAGAGGCATGGCTTATTGGACATTATCTTCTCAACGATCTACATCTAGTAGTTGATTTTCAAGAAAAGAGTGGGTACACCCCAGGAAAGTATGCACCCATCATTCTTAATGTTACAACGCCATAAAAAACAAGTCGAAGAGATATGAATACCTAAATGGTTGACCTATTTAGACAAATTTTATCTTAGAAGCCCATAATTACTAGGATAATGATCCAAGTATCTATTAACAAGTGCTCTCAAATGTGCCAACTCTTCCAAATGGATAAAATAGCTGGAGTTTGAGATCGTAACTCAAGAATACTAATTTGTAGACTCTGCAAATACCACCTGAAGGAATAAAACCTGAAGCAAGCAAGTTTGTAAAACTTAGTTGACCTGGACAGGTTGACTCATTTGACCCATCAATTGTCAGTTATCAAGGTCAGGTTAGATTAAAACCTAAAATTCTATGAAAACCATATGTACCATTCATCCTGGTGATTCGGCCATCAAACTACTAGAGTCAAGGTTCATTGAATTGATCACTGCCTAGAAGGTCAAAAGGGGAAAAAAAAAGTCAAAAAAAAAAAAAGAATTTTGACCTTCCTGCTTCTCTCAAGTCTCATCTCCTATCTACCAACTCTTTAAGAATAGGTTGAGCATCGCTGGTCCAATCTAGAGCAGAGGCTACTCTACCTCCTCAATATCAGCCATTTTTGGAAGGAGGTGCAAAGCACCAACACCAATAAGATTTGAAACTAGAGCATCATGATCAGTTGCCCGCCCTTCTCCCTCCTAGCTGCCAACTAAATCTAGGGAATACAGCAAAGCACAGCTACGAGACATATTTGGAAGCAAAAGCACCACCATTGGCCGCTTTATCACCAACTCACTTTTTTGGATTTAGGCAACAGGGAGGGAGTTAACATCAAATATAGGAGGAGATTTGGTTATGATGCAAAGAATGGGATGGCGTGATTTAGGTTGGAGAGTGGAACTTAGGGACAGAATGAGAGGGAGTCATTGTGCAAAACCCAACTGACCAAACTATGAGTGAGAGGCAAAGCCGTGACTAATAACACTCAGCCACTGCAAGTGCTCAAGCGGGGTCATCAATTTTAAAACATCAAATATAGGTGAACATATAAGAAGTCAATAGGCCACAAATTAATATATACTGTGAGATTTTCTTTACATGCTTGGATGCTGCAGCCTTACATCAAATAATCATGGGAGTACGGCTACCTATTACAGAATTCATGTGGCTTAGGAAGTCATGCAAAAACTCCTAAAATCATTTCAAGTTCCAAAGTATCCACCAAGTATATGGCATATCCTTCTGTAACCTGAAGACTGATTGCACCAACTCTATAGTTGCTTGCCAGCTTTCAAGTGTTTAAAATCTTACAGCTAAGAAGATTTTGATGCCCTTATTCAGCTCTGAACAATGGGAAATGGCTAAGTTATTTACAAAAAATATGAGTACTCTAGCCTCCCTTTGATTGTTAGCAACGAAAACATAACTCAGGTAATTCTTTTGAAATGGCTAAGTTATTTACAAAAAATATGAGTACTCTAGCCTCCCTTTGATTGTTAGCAACGAAAACATAACTCAGGTAATTCTTTTTATAAACCAAATAGCGCTATTTTGGAGCCTTGTATTGAAGTTGCACTGCAACTCAAGTTCGATTGCAACTTAAGTTGCAGTAATATACTTATTAGAAAGTTCACTTCTTGTGTTTGAAAAAGGATTTGGGGAAAAGAGGGACAACTTCGACAGACATTCCTCAAACAACTTGCGAGCAAATGCCAAGTTGGAGCACTTAACATACATGAAGATGAGAGTACTCTAGGCAAAGAGATCGGCAATGAAGCCGCTAGTGGAGAGGGCCTAGACATGGATCTAGGCACTCACAAGGAGGAAGCAAGCAGCAATGCAAACCTCGAGGAGGGTGGAGAAGGTGAAGGAGAGGGACAGAGGTGGTGAATGACAGTGAAGGTGGGTGATGCAATGAAGTTCAAGGTGAACAAGGCAGTCATGGGCCTCCCAAAGATGATGAGGGTAGCAACATCGAGGATGATGACAAGGAGAGACTTGAGAGCAGGGCAAGGGAGGAGAAAGTAAAGGAGGAGGAGAAGGAGAGGTCTTTTGTGGTGAAGTTTGAGGCAGCAGAGGTGGCCACGGTCCTCCTAGAGGTAGCAAGTGCCAGCAATGACATTGATTGATAGGGAGGAGAGACTCAAAAGCAAGGATAGGGGACAAGAACAAAAGGGAGGAGGAGGAGAGAATTCTTTTGATGGTTGCTTGAGCAGCTGCAACTCATTCCACGATCAGTTTGACTGCAAGTTGACCTATCACAAGATAGCTCCAAGTTATAGCCCAACAATCAACTCTAACTTAACATGCAATTTGAATTGCAGGCATCCAAATAAGCAAGCTGGCCAGAACCTACAACTTGAGCTGCATCCAGCTCCAATTATAAGACTCCAAACAGCTTGATGTTGCAGCTTAAAATCTCTCTAGCTGCTATTGCTATCATGAACACAATAACACTTAAATTGGCTTGAAAAAGGTCAAACAATTTATTTAATGACAAGTGATTCTTATTTGAGGCATAAGTTAGAAAAAAAATTTCAGTTAGTTCATCTTATATATTTAAAGCTGTTGAGAGCATTCATTGCTATCTTGACTTCACCATTGAATTGTCACCATATCAATAATATAAAATTAAAAATTGCTTTTTTAAAAATGTTTTAGACATTTTCTAATAAAAAACCTCCATTATCGTGCTTGGTGAAAGAATTGGTGCTCCAGAAAACAAGCTGGATTCAATGCTCAACAGATCACAGTTCAATATAACATCAATCCTTGAACCATGCATTTGGATGCAAGAAATGCTTTCATGCATGTCCCACAAGTGAAACATCAAAAGTCATGCTTGTAGCTTCTTGATGTTTCACTAAAGGACCTGCACCATGTCAGATCATCAAATAGCCAATCAATGTCAGATCTCATTTTCTTCTAATGCTTTGTAATATATTGCATTTCATCAACCCACTTATTGCACCAATTGCCCCATGAAATTCTTGAACAGTAAAATTACCACATGGCACATTGACAACACATGCATGAACTCCCTACTTAGAAGAAAGTATGCAATCTTGGAATGAATTTGATACTCTCTCTAGGATGCTCCGACCACCCAATTTTGCTCCTTGTTAGAACAACCATTCCCAACAAGCAAAAGTTTCTATGGGGTATCTTTGGTAAGGTAAAATCTGCCCTTTAAAGTGGCATAACCCCCATTCTAATTCAGGGATAACATCAATCACCAATTTAGATGGATGCTGTACAGTTTGGAGGATTAACCGATTCTCCCAACCCCACCAACATCTCCTTCTGCTGGTTTCCCTAAAGAAAACTCCCAATGGTTATTAGAAGTTATGCACATATGAAAGCTGCAGTCATTCAAAAACAAGCCCTTATAAGAGTTGAAAGATAGCATACACTATACATTACCTAATGTAACTATCTTTACATGTCTTAGAGTTAGAATATACATATTGTTGTCATTAAGATGAGGTTCTTATTAGTGTGGCAGTTCTATCTGGAATTTTTTTTCTTATATTAGCCTTATTGGACCTATTCACTGAATGCTTGAACTAAGCATGTACGCTCACAAAATAAATGCAAACCAAGCTGCCTTCCTCCCCCTTCAGTTAGTTGAGGGTGAGGCAGCGACAATATATCACTCCAGTGAAGGATACTCCCCATTACAGCAAGTTGATTTCATCACAAAAAATAATATCTCATGAAATATAAGAAGAAAACATGCATCAGCTTTAGATGTACATTAGCCATTAGATGGTGATGCGAGGAAAAAAAAGTCCATACTTTGGCTGTGGCAGGAACCGGGAAAGTGGCAAAAGCTTGGTGGGATCAATATAAAACTTGTCTCCAAGAGAATATGAAGAGGCTATGATGCCCTCCATCATCTTAATCGAAAAGTACTGCAAGAAAGGGTGGGATTACCAAAATATGAACTCAATTCAAAGTTCCAAACTGAATAACAATCACAACATAGAAAAAGAACCTTTGGAGGACAAAAATATCTCCTCATGGTAAAATAAAAGATAAAAGGCTCACAGATTCATTGATAGGCCCAAATATTTCATCCACCTTCCCGATCTGGGTCTTGTTCTGCAGATATATCGGCGCATTGAAATAAGGTATCTTCTCATTTGTTAGCTTGGTGACCGCATCTCCCTCACAAGCATGAAGGAACGAAGAAACCTCTAAAAAATCAGCAAAGTCAGAGCATATACCAAAGAACTCCGGTGGCCTTCAAATCAAAATCGACTGAAATGAATAATAATAAACAGGAGGAAAACAAATCGAGAAAAGGTTCAGGGATGAGGTGGAGGAGGAGCCGACCTATGACTTCAGCTGGAGGACCTTCGTCACGAAAGCCACCACGGCCGCCGCCGCGGCCTCCAAACCGGCCGCCAGACCTGCCACCTCTGCCGCCGCGGCCGCCGTCTCTCCCCCTCGGAGGCCGCATGTTATCGCCTATAGGTGGGTCGAAAACTCAAAACCCTAAACCCTCGGTGCCTCGGCGGGCTTCGGGCGTCCCAGTGGCTGCGAGGGTTATTGGATTAAACGGTGCTTGGCTCTGCGCTCGTACAAAAAGGGCTGAACGGTCCCTTCGATATGGATCCGCTTCCGAATCCATTGTGGGTGTCGTCCACATTTTAACAGATGGTGGGACGGTTCAGGCCGGCATCTGACTAGTGGTCAACGTAATTTATTTGGGCCTGATTGGGCCCAGCTACGGAGCCGACCGGCGAGCCTCTAAGCCTCATCCTTACTCGGGCTTTGGATTTCAGACTTCCTCTGGAACATTTTTTTACTTTTAAAAAATACATAATTATTTTAAAAAATGCTAAATATAAATAATCAAATATTATCAACAACTTATAACATACCAATTATCCCATTAAGTTCACGTATCAAAAGTTTAACAAAAATATCATGCTAGGTCAGGTGCAGTTTGGGTTTTGATCTCAAGAGCAAGCCCAATCCATTTATTAAATGGGCCTATTTTTTAAGCCGGACATAACTTGTCAAGATTTAAAATATTGGGCCAAGGCCATCCAAAGGCTTTGGGCTTATGAGCCTGGTTATTCCATATCTACATATAAGGGTATTGACATGTAACTACATGTGTTAGACTGCTCACCAATAATTCTAGTTTTGTTATAAGTTTAAATGAGATTTTGAATGTTTAGATAGAAGGATAAATGAATGAAAATCCTATCATGATGTTGCTCGATTAGCAGGATATTTGTTGGCACTCTTTCTATCCTATTGGGATGTGTTGCAAGCTCCACTAGTGGAGTCCTAATCGGGCGTGGCAAAGAAGAGTAGTGATAAGCTAGGTGGTTATAGGTATATGCACGCAAGAATGCCTCCAACATTGAAACAACTATAGAGTGATTGAGAGAAAGATAAAGAAGGGTGTAGGTCTAGATATATTGACTTTCAAAAAGTTTCACCACCAACATACTATGATTCAAAGAAGATGGATAACAAGGTGTGTTGCTAGACTATGATGGTAAAAGCTAAGTTACAACTATTCCTAAAATAGAAATTATGATGGTTTCGAGGATAAAGATGCCACTAGTGACAAGGTCCTCAACTATGAATTAGATCTATCCAAGATAAAAAGCATCCTCAATAATACAGTAAATGTCGTGGTCCTTAATCTCTATATCGTACATGACAATGAAAACAATGCAGGAGACGAAGATGATGGTGGCAATGAGAAGGGTGGTGTAGGGGACGTCATATGTAACATCAAGGATAACAATGAGAAATGATGGAGGTGATGGTGGAGGATGGGTGGTCGACAATATAATAGAGGAAGGAGAAGGAGATGATGAGGGTGACGATTCCACTTGATTCACGAATACCTTGTTAAGAAATACATCGAGGTGTAGAGAGTAGACTCCATAGAGAATGTGGTAGATTTATTGACTAAGCCACTGAGCCAACAGAAGACTGAAGCACACCTTGAAAAGATGGGGCTTCGGTTCATGATCAATTGGCTTTAGTGCAAGTGGAAGATTGTTAGATGTATGCCCTAAAAGCCAATTAGACTAACACATAAACTTTCTAAAAATATAATTTTATAATTAAATTATTAAAATAAATAAAATTAGATTATTTTATCATTCATGCTATGTAATGTATCCATGAATCGTCCAATGAATTAATAAGATGATGACATATATTTTCAAGAATTGAGAATTTGAGGTATATATCATTGATGATTAATTCATAAATTTCTCTCAATCGAAGCATTATCATCGAGATGATATTTGATCTGGTTGTTAGATATATGTGCCCTAGAAGCCAGAATTGACTGACACTTGTAATACACTTCTAGGGGCAAAATTGTAATTTTGACTATAATCAAATAAAATGGGTTATTTTCTATCACATGTGTATTTAGTGTCTGTGATACATCCTTTGAGTTAATGATAATGATAATTCATATTTTCAAGAGTTGAAAATTTAAGACATGAATAATCATTATTAACTCATAAACAGCTCCTGACCATAGGATCATCACGAGGATGGTGATTGATCTGGAAGGTTGGTGTACGATCGCTTCTCTTTAGTAGATGAGTCTTGAGTCTACGGTGTGGAGACACCGAAGCGAAAGTACAGGTACTCGTTAGAGAACGAGGGCACTGAGCGTGACCACCTCGAGTAGTCATTAGGAAGTCTACCTTCTCGTCAATGACTGACTCGATGCTGCAGTAGTGTGTCTGGTTCTTTGACCTGAGATGCATCGGCAGTTCACCTTGAGGGTGTTATAGTTTGACTACACCATTACTCGGTCTCCTAGCCATATGGAACCCTGAGGTGTATGTTGGCTATAGCACATGTTCATTGTAGGAACTGGATTGCATCAAGATGGAATCTATCTACCTCGGTGGTAGAGGAGCAGCCCTATGATGATCATGAGAATCAAGTCCAGAAATCCATGGCCATGGTAGAGTGAAATAATAGAAAGAGTTTCTATTTAGATTTTCACATTGGACTCGAATCGAATGATTACATCATATGACAGAGACTAGGGTTTGACGAGTTCACCTTAACCCTAATCTGATCGGGGCTCAAGATAGAAGAACTTAATCACACAGGTAGCTGCACCAAGAGGTTCGCATTCAGCTCTGATGGGTTGCCACCATATACTGCTAGGTGTCACTGGTGGATTTTGGGAGCAATTAGAATGATTTAGATGATCGATCATTCTAGCTGTTCGAATCAGAAGAGTTCTGATCCATCGAAAGGAGTTTCGATGATGTCGATGATAGAGATCATGACATATCCCATTACCATACAGAACTGAACCTAACTGGGTCACACAAACAAGGGTTTGAATCTGGTGATCATCAATTGAACTGATCTAGTTCAATTGATCTGAATGAGATTCAATTAGGTTCAAGAAAATCGTGCTAGCACTCGATTGAACCTAACGTTCTTCTTTTACTATCATAAATAAGTTGTCCTGACTGAGCCAAAGGAGTTTGTGCTCAATCAGAGGCCTTCATATGGTCTGACTGGAGGTTGTCCAAGTCAGAAAAGGTTGTCTTATTTTGTAAGACATTACCTGCCATTTTTGGTCACCTGCCATTTCTTGTTCTTTGACTTTGGTCAAAAGTCTACCTTTGACTGGTCAAACGTTGACCATTGACACTTTGACTTTTGACCACATGTCATGCACCTATTGGAGAGCTGGTGGGGGCCTTGTCCCCCTGCCAGAACCTGGCAAGGAGAAGGGCGCACGCCACCCTAGGGTTGGCGTGTGCCCAAGTTGGAGGCGCCTAGGAGTCCCTTGTTGGACAAGGGACTCCATCTCCTTTTTGGATTCCAATTAGAGTTCTCCTAAGAACCAACTTTGACTGGTCTTAGGCGCCCTCTAAGGAGGAATCCAGGGGACTCTATTCCAACCAATCAGATTTAGATCTGATTTCACAAAGGGTTGTGATTGGTTGGGAAGAAGAGGAGTTGGATCACAAGAGGTCTATAAATAAGACCCTGCGCCCAACTCAATTAAGTGAATTGAATAGAGATTTTCCCACGCCCAAGGCTGCCTCTCCCCTCCTTCCTCCATGCCAAACCCATCTTCTCCCCTCTCCTCTCCACGTCCAAAAGTAGTTTTGGACTTGGTTGGTGCGAATTCCAGATCAAGAGAAAGGCGATCAAAAGCTAGAAGGCTGCGCTGCTGCAAAGGACGACTGCTGATCTTCAAAAGAGTTTTGAAGATCCTCCAGATCAGATCCAGATCTGAATTTTTGGAGATGTGATAGAGAAGAAGAGGATCTCCAGATCCAACCCGAGTGGATACCGGTAGAGGCCAGGCACTTGCGTGGCTAGATCCAGAACCTTCCGCTGCAATCAGGATCATCAACAGGGTAATAGGATTACCCAAATCAAGGTAAATTAAATTTGATTTAATTTATCTTATTTTATTTTAATTTATTAAAATAATAAGAATTAGATCTAAAATATCAAGATCTGATTAGATCAAGAGAAAAATTTTTTGAAATATATCTCTTGATCTGATCAGATCTGAACGAACCTGGACCGGGAAAATCAGGATTTTCCTTCAACTGGTATCAGAGCCAAGGTTCTAAAAGTATTTAGATCTAATTTTAAATTTATTTTAATTATAAAATAAGTGATTTTAGATGTCACATGAGATGTGATCAGATCTAAAATCAGAAAAAATTAAAATTAAATGATTTGGATCTAAGATTAGAAAATATGCATGACTAGTTCTAAAATAGAATAGTTCTATAGAATAGTCTTGCATGTTTTTGAATTTAATCTTGATTAAATCATATTTTAGATCTATTTATTTACTATTTTTTGATATTATAATTATTATAATAATATCTAAAAAATAGCAAATAAAAATTATTTAATTTTAAACATCATATGAGATATGATTGATGCATGTCTAGACTAGTTGTAGAATAGTTCTACATAATTGTCTAGATTAGAATTTATTTTGATTAGATCAATTTAAATCTAATTTTTTAGATTATTATGAGATAATTTAGATCTAAAAATATGCATGATTCGATACATGAGATGTATGCAAAATATGCCATGATTAGATCTAATTTGTATATGAGATATATGATATAGATCTAAAACTATTTTGTAGTATTGACATGTTCCTGATTAAGGCGTTCCTCTTGGCCGTCCGGTCATAAGAACGAAGAAGGGTTTAAAGGCCCTCTCTTTCCATTCCGATGGGGTGTTCTTATGATGTGTAGGGGTGCTGCGTGTTCGTCCTTAATCAGAAATCCAAAACTTACTTTCTGCAAAACCCTAGATCCTGAAACCCTAGGATTTATTGTGCATATTTTGTTTATGAACCCTACTTAATTAAGAATTAAGATTATGAAATATTAATTAGGTCTAAAATTGAGAATTTCAGATCTAAGACATATTCATAATACTGGGTTCGGGCTTGGGTAGCTCAATTAGGTCTAAGCGGTTGATCAAACCGAATCAAGAGTTGGTTAGATGGGATCAACAATGCTTAAATTGACCAGCCTAATAGGATTAAGTCTGGGTCAAGATCGAGTCACGATCAAGCAAGACCTAATTAGGCTCAGAGGTTAGAGTCTGGATTGTAGGCTAACCCAATTGGTTCTGACTCAACAATTTGGTGTCTAAGGTAAGTTTGGCACATACGACCGACTGGTTTTTAATTGGAAGCTACTCGACCTGAATGCGTTCTTGTACGAGTTAATGGCATATTCCTTCCACCGATCTCACTTACCTGGCCATATCTGTTGATACAGTTTTGATCTGAGGTGGTCAATAATCCGAGCTAACCCATGCCACTAGGTTAGTCATAATTGTTATGACTATGACAAGTCTAGTTTAATGAGACCTGAATCAATTCTCCCTAAGAAAAGATTAAGTCTGAGGTCTTCCACCATTGTAGATGTGCGGGCCCTTCCCGGGGTTGATTGTTCTCGGCTGGATACAGTGGCTCAGTTGCACCGGAAAGATGCAACCATGTCTATTAGGCATTGGATGCTATGGGCTGGAGGATGAGTTGGGCTCAATATTTTGGATACGGTGAGAGACTCAATTAGGAACCCAGTCTATGCAAATGGTGGGTCTGACTTAACTAAGGAGTGGATCAATATTCCGGATACGGTGAGATTCATGAATTAGAGACCAAGTTTGGGTGCACCATGATTAGAGAATCATTGAACAAGAGTTGTTCACTCATTGGCTAACCCATCACCAATAACTGTTAGGTGAGGTGATGAGTCAGTTGGTGAGACCGCACCACCCACTAGAAATCATTAATCATGGAGATTTTTGCATCTCTACAGAGGGAGTGTAGGGATCCGAGAAAATAGTGGGAGCTAATTTGTTTAAAAATAAAATCCCTAAATAAATTGGTCAAGTCATAAATTACAGTATCTAACTAGAATCTTTGACTCTCTACAGGAAAAATGTCTGCGTCCAACCCATTGGCACGTATCCTGGACACACATAGACTGACTGGACCCAATTATAAAGATTGGCTCAGGAACTACAAAATTGTTTTGGGTTCAGAGAAGTTAACCCATGTTTTGGACCAGGACCCTCCCACCTTACCAGCCCGTCCATCCACTTGAACAGAGAGCGTCTCTGGAAAAATGGATAGACGAAGATAATAAGGCCAGATATTACATGTTGGGCTCGATGTCTGATGAGCTCCAGCGCCAACATGAAGATATCGGGACTGCTCGCCAAATGTTGGCTCACCTGCAGGAGATGTTTGGTGAACAGAGTCGCGCAGCCAAATATCAAGTCACGAAAATGACTTTTTAAGGCTAAGATGCGTGATGGGCAGTCAGTCCAAGATCACTGTCTGACAATGATCAAGGACATGGAAGAGCTTGAGAAGCTCGGTGTGAAGTTGGACTTGGACCTGCAGAACGATATTATTCTGCAATCCTTGACTGATGCATATGGGCAATTCATCATGAATTACCACATGCATAAACTTCAAAATTCCTTGGCCGAATTAATGAATATGCTGGTTACCGCTGAGCTTTCTATGAAAGGTTCTAAAGGCTCAGTTCTTGCTATGGAACGGACTTCTTCCAAAAGAAAGTCTTATGGAAAGAAAAAGAAGTCTGTGAAAAAGCAAAAGGTGGAAGGATCAAAGAAGAAGAAGGCAGAACCGAAGAAGAAAGGCCGATGTCAAAGGAAAGTGTTTCCATTGCAACAGCGACGGCCATTGGAAGCGGAACTGCCCTACTTACCTGGCCACCCTGAAGAACAAGAAGGAAGGTCCTTCTGGAGGTATGCTCGTTATTGAGTCTAACCTTACGGTTTCTTCTGCATCCAGTTGGGTGCTTGACTCTGGTTCTAGTGCTCATCTGTGCACTTCTATGCAGGGTCTTGAGGATAGCAGGAGGCTGAGGGATGGAGACATGATCCTACGCGTCGGTAATGGAGCAAGAGTTGCTGCAGTAGACGTGGGAACATACCCTCTTCGATTACCATCTGGTTTAGACTTAGTTTTAAAAGACTGTTATTATGTGCCTGCAGCTAGCAGGAATTTGATTTCTGTTTCATGCTTAGCACAAGAAGGTTATGTGATCACCTTCTTTAAGGACCATTGTAACATTCTTTATGAAAGAAATAAAATTGCAAATGGTTTCCTTATTAATGGTCTTTATCAGCTACATATTGATGTACCTATTCTAACTATCGAGCAAAACGTGAATGCCAAACGACCTAGGGATAGTCCAAACGACAGATATCTATGGCACCTGAGATTAGGTCATATAGCAGAAGATAGGATCAACAAATTGGAGAAAAATGGGCTATTGAGTCCATTGACTTTTGAGTCATATCCAACTTGTGAATCCTGTCTTCAAGGCAAAATGACTAAACTCCCTTTTGTTGGACATGGGGAGAGGGCCACAGATCTCCTTGCCCTAGTACATACTGATGTGTGCGGCCCATTTGATGTGCCGGCTAGAGGCAATTTTGTCTACTTCATTACCTTTACCGATGATCTGTCTAGGTATGGGTATGTGTATCTTATGAGACACAAGTCTGAAGCTTTTGAAAAGTTCAAAGAATTCAGACATGAAGTAGAAAAACAAACTGAAAAACCCATTAAGGTTCTTCGATCAGATCGAGGAGGTGAATACCTTAGCCGGGAATTCCTAGACTATCTTAAGGAAAAATGGCATAGTCTCTCAATGGACTCCACCAGGAACACCTCAACTCAACGGGGTTTCAGAATGGAGAAATCGGACTCTATTGGATATGGTTCGATCCATGATGAGCTTCACAGACCTCCCTGATTTTCTTTGGGGACATTCATTATTAACTTCAATCTATTTACTGAATAGGGTTCCCTCTAAAACCGTTCCTACCACACCGTATGAGATATGGCACGGTAAGAAACCAAGTCTGAGTCATCTCAGAATTTGGGGTTGTCCGGCTCATGTCAAAAGACAACAAGCGGACAAGTTAGAGTTTAGGTCCTTTAGAGCTCGATTCATAGGATATCCTAAAGAGTCATTAGGATACTATTTCTACATTCCAGAAGACCACAATGTGATTGTGAGTCGACATGCCATCTTTCTTGAAAAATAGTTTATTCAAGATAGCGGCATTGGAAAGCAGATTAAGCTTGATGAGAAAGTCTCACAAGTAGAAACGAGCTAAGGACCAAGTTGGAACCAAATCAGGTTGAGCCAATAAGAACACTACCTCCTCCACCTCGTAGATCGGAAAGAGTTTCCCGTCCCCCTGAAAGATACTTAGGTATTATTTCAGAGGAAGTAGAGGAAATGTTCCTCATAGGTAATGGTGCTCATGGTGATGATCCCAAAACCTACAACGAGGCGATATCAGATATCGACTCCGAGAAATGGCTAGAGGCAATGAAGTCAGAAATTGACTCGATGCACTCAAACCAAGTCTGGACCTTGGTAGTCTCTTCTCGTCAATGCCTGCTGGTGCTTGGCCACGTGTGTGTCTGGTTTTTGCCTGAGCTGCCTCGGCCAGTTTCATCTGCGGGTGTTCTCAGGTTGCCTCCCTTCCTCGGTTCCACGCCACTCAATGCAAATTATCCATTAAGAAGTTCTTCACTGCCTGTACTGTGCCTGGAATACTGTGAGCTACGAGTAACTTCGCTGTCGAATAATGCTACAAGGCTATTGTACTAACTTTTAGCATAAAGTTCCTTATCACTCCAAATAATTTTGATTAAAGTCACAATCGTACATTTATTTTTTAAGTTTATGACTTTGAAACCATATAGAGCCACAAGCACACGGATCATCAATTTTAAAGCCTATGGCTTTGATTATATTTCCAAATCTTGGTGCAACCGGGCCCCTCGACTCTCCAAGCATTTATCTCTGCTTGCACAAATTCGGATGCTGTATTTTTTTTTTTTTACTGTAGACTTACCGTAGTATATATATGTTGTGATCATAATATATGAAAGCTGGTAAGATAAAGACTTCGATTAAAACCTTAGGACTCTTGATCACAATCACTTATGTTTGACATTGAACCCTCCTTAAATCTAGGCCTTACAATTTTTTTCCTCTCTTTTTGGCATTGGATTTTCCTCTCATTTGTATATTGAGGAGGAGATTGTGGTCGCAATATTTTGCGATCTGGTTTGTACCATATCACCTCTGCAAATTAACAAATTCGGATTTAAGTGAATATGTTTTAGGAATGTATACATTATAGAAACGAACAAGAGATTATATTAAATAACACTCATACCCACCTTCAGTGAGTGTTGGAATGGCGCTAACATGGCACTCTATGAATCATCCACCTGGACTCATACAAATCACATCAATCCCGTCACGACATGTTGGATGGGTAACCGAGCAATGAAGTTAGTGTTACTGGATAACAATGCATAATATAACCTTAATTTGCTCTTTTATAATTAGTGTTACAAATAGATTAGACTGATCGATGAACCAACCCGGCCCCTACCTGTTAAGGCTTGACTCGATTTGTATTCAAAGACCTGTGGACCAAGTCTGGTGCAAAATTGGACTCGATCTAAAAACTAGCCTAGTTATAGATTGTGTATTTGCTGGTCCAACCCCAACCTACCTTAGCCTATATATCATACAAGTCTACATTGGGTCAATAAAAATGGGCCCGACCAAATTTAAACCCGATCCAATCTGACCGGTTTGCAACCCCAGTTACAATCTCTTGCGTACGAGATACATCATTTTAGAAAGTGCATCTACTTGGTACATACATGCTTTCATATTTTATGGATCTATCATATAAACTACAATAATAAATAGATTAAATAAAATCATAGATAGTCTAGTGCATAGAAGTTCCGGTCACCCTAGCTTAAGAGGGTATTGGTTTGTCTTTGGTATTTATTGAGTATGGAGTAATTAGACGTGGCATAAATCTAAAGACATTACTGAAAAATTCTATATGCTCAAATCTCCATTTATTTCGGACTTCCATGTTTGAATGAGTTCCCTTTCCATGAGTTCTTTCGGTGGCACATATTTCCTTGTCTTGCTGAAGAATTTAGTGAGATATATTGCAATTCCTCGTAGGATTGCATCTCCTTCATTTTTGAAATATCTTCATTGTCCCCCCACCCTCTCTTCAAACTAGCTTTGAGTTTGGACAATATATCCATTTAGCATGTAAGATCTAAAAGTTGTCATCTGGGAGAGGCTTGATAAAGATGTTGGCAATTGTTGAGAAAAAGAGAAAGAATTGCATAATTAGCATCCCAAAAGCAACCCTATCAGACAAAATGATATTTTGCATATGTTTGGTGAGAGAATGAAAAGAAAAGATCAGTTGCAATGTAAAGAGAATTGTCATGGTCGTAAAAGTATGTGTTGATACAGAAACTGATCGTCGATAGGGGCCGCTGGAGCTGAGGCCGACGAGGTCGCCGTCGAGGACCTGCAAAATAAAGTCCCATCTGGAGCCGATGGGGGGTGGCTCCGGCAGGACCCTCCGACGATCAAGTCAGCTCTGGCCAACAGGAATGGAGTGCTCGAAATGAGTTTCGGAGCTTGGAGAAGAAGAGGAGAGCTTAGAGATCAGAGAGATTAGAGATTAGCATATCTGGAGGATCCTTTATAAGCGGAGCTTAGTTGATGGCGACGGCCATACCGCCGCATGGAGTTCGATACGGAGAGGAAGACGTCGTCAGACGGTTGGTGACAGCCATACTGGCAAGTCGTGGGCTGCATGGAGTTCGGTACGGAGAGGAAGGCATCATCAGGCGGTTGGTGACAGCCATACTGGCAAGTTGTGGGCCGCATGGGGCTGGTTACGGAGAGAGTGGTGTCGCCAGTAGCGGCCATATCGTCCGGTCTTGTTACTTGTTGCGGACTGATGGCGACAGTTCGTCCAGAGGAGTTTGGACTTATAGAAGAGTCCGACTGAAGGAGAAGCTCGGGAGGAGTTCGACTGTAGAGAAGTTCGGAGGAGCTCGACCGACTGAAGGGACGGCCGCTTGGGGAGTTCGACCGAGGGACGACCGCTGAGGAGTTCGGGCGTCGGGGGATTTCGTTAAAGCTCGGCCGCTTGGAGTTCAAGGAGCTCGGCCGCTAAGCAGTTCGGTCGGCTGAATGGATTCGAAGGAGCTCGGACGCTAGGGGTTCGGCTGAAGCCCGTTTGCTCTTCTGCGGCTATTGGTTGCATTAGGCTGAGCATCGAGCTAGACTTCAGTGGGAGCAAAATTTATCCCCAACAGTAGCCCCCCCACTCTTGAGTTCGAAAATCGAAGGAAGGGAGTGTAGAAAAGGTGACTGCCGAAGTCTTCCTCTGGGGTCCGTGCTGGTCTATGTCGAAGCTCGGGGGAGATCTCACCTCCAGCTAAAGTTGATATTGAAGTTGAAGCCCGGGGAAGATCCCATCTCCAGCCGAGGTTGAGAGGGGCTTCGTCCGCTACGATCGAAGTCGGTGGTTGCGCTCCTCGGGGGCGACATTGTCTCCTACAGTCGAGGTCGATGCGGGCGCTTGGGAGAGATCTGATCTCAAGACAAGGTTGTCTCCGATCTTATCTCTGACCGAGGTTGGAGTTGAAGCTCTCTAGTCGAGATTGACACAGTCGCTCGGGAGAGATCCTATCTCTTTTGGCCAAGATTGATGTGGGCACTTACGTTAGGATGAGGTTCTCCTCCTATTTCTAATCGAGATTATCAATGATCACTCGAGAGAGATCTTATCTCTAGCCGAGGTTGTTGCTCGCGTTAGGACGAGGTTCTCCTCTTGTTCCTAACTGAGGTTGTCAATGATCGCTCGGAAGGAATCTTATCTCTTGCAGCCGAGGTTGAGGTGGGTGCTCAGGGGGATCTTATCTCTTGCGACCGAGCTTTTCTCAGGAGAGATCTTATCTCCTGCAGTCGAGGTCGAAGTGGGCGCTCAGGGGAGATCTTATCTTTTGCGGTCGAGCTTTCCTCGGGGGAGATCTTATCTCCTACAGCTGAGCTTTCCTTGGGGAGATCTTAACTCCTGTGGTCGAGCTTTCCTCGGGGGAGATCTTATCTCCTACGGCCGAGCTTTCCTCGGAGAAGATCTTTATCTCCTACGGTCGAGGTCGAACTGGGCACTCGGGGGAGATCTTATCTCCTACGATCGAGGTCGAACGCACTCGGGGAGATCTTATCTCCTGCATGGTCGAGTTTTCCTCGGGGGAGATCTTATCTCCTGCGGTCGAGGCTCGAAGTGGACGCTCGGGGAGATCTTATCTCCTACAGCTGAGCTTTCCTTGGGGGAGATCTTATCTCCTACGGTTGAGGTCGAAGTGGGCGCTCGGGGGAGATCTTATCTCCTATGGCCGAGCTTTTCCTCAAGGGAGATCTTATCTCCTGCAGTCAAGGTCGAAGTGGGCGCTCGGGGGAGATCTTATCTCCTGCAGCCGAGCATTCCTCGGGGGAGATCTTATCTCCTACGGCTGAGGTTGAAGTGGGCGCTCGGGAGGAGATCTTATCTCCTACGATCGAGGTTGAGCTGAGCTTTCCTTAGGGGAGATCTTATCTCCTGCAGAGGTTGCCTCGGGGGAGATCTTATCTCCTGCGGTCGAGGTCGAACTGGGCACTCGGAGGAGATCTTATCTCTTGCAGCCGAGCTTTCCTCGGGGAGATCTTATCTCCTACGGTTGAGGTTGAACCGGGCACTCAGGGAGATCTTATCTCCTACGGTCGAGCTTTCCTCGGGGGAGATCTTATCTCCTACGATCGAGGTTGCCTCGGGGGAGATCTTATCTCCTGCAACCGAGGTCGGATCGGGCACTTGGAGGAGATCTTATCTCCTACAGCCGAGCTTTCCTCGAGGGAGATCTTATCTCCTGCGGTCGAGGTTTGAACCGGGCACTCGAGGGAGATCTTATCTCCTACGGCCGAGATTGAACTGGGCACTCGGGGGAGATCTTATCTCCTACGGTCGAGCTTTCCTCGGGGGAGATCTCAACTCCTGCGGCCGAGGTTGCCTCAGGGGAGATCTTATCTCCTGCGGTCGAGGTCAGATCGGGCACTCGGGGGAGATCTTATCTCCTACAGCCAAGCTTTCCTCGAGGGAGATCTTATCTTCTGCGGTCGAGATTGAATCGGGCACTCGGAAGAGATCTTATCTCCTGCAGCCAAACTTTCCTTGGGGTAAATCTTATCTCCTACGGTCAAGGTTGTTGCTCGTGTTAGGATGAGGTTCTCCTCTTGTTCCTAATCGAGGTTATCTACGGTCGCTCGAAAAAGATCTTATCTCTAGTCGAGGTTGTCCACGGTCGCTCGGAGAGATTTTATCTCTAGCCGAGGTTGTTGCTCGCGTTAGAACGAGGTTCTCCTCCTATTCCTAATCGAGGTTGTCCATGGTCGCTCGGGAGAGATCTTATCTCTAGCCAAGGTTATCCACGGTCGCTTGGGAGAGATCTTATCTTTAGCCGAGGTTGTCAACGGTCGCTTAGGAGAGATCTTATCTCTAGCCGAGGTTGATTCGATCGCTTGGGAGAGATCTTATCTCTAGCTGAGGTTGACTCGATCGCCTGGGAGAGATCTTATCTCTAGCTGAGGTTGTTGCTCGCATTAGGACGAGGTTCTCCTCTTATTCCTAATGCGGCAATTATTGACTGCTTCTTCCCTATCATCGTATAGTTTTCGCACCCAGAAATAATATTATCGAAAGGAAAGAATTTTATTGAAAGAAAGTTACTAGCAGTGCATCCCCAAATTATGTATTTCAAGATCGTGGTAGCGTTGTTCCTCTGCGTTTCTTCGATAATAAGTCCCAGGGTGGACGACCTCCTCATGCTGGCCTCCTTAATTTGGTGCAAGCTCTTGTTGCTGGGAGACGATGAATCGCTGATGCACCAAGCCCCTCCCAGGGGCAATGTGGATGACGCCGTAAGGTGGCCGACCTTCTTGCGGTCTCTGGCTATGGCAGTGCCGAGCTCCTTGCCATCTCTGGCTATGGTAGCGCCTTTGGCCGATCTTTTCCTGCTTCAGGCTAGTGCCAAAGGAATTTACCCAGTCGCCCCTTTCTGACGAGCTCCTTAATTTCATCTCGGAGCTGGATGCATTCCTCGGTGTCGTGGCCGTGGTCGTGGTGGTAGAGACAGTACTTATTTTGATCGCGCTTATTTGGAGGAGACTGTAACCCTTCTGGTCTTGACAGCTGATTCTTCACTTCGGTGAGAATTTGAGTTCGAGGAGCGTTGAGGGGGGCGTAGTCGCGGAACCTTCCGGGAGGAGGGCTTCTTCGCATCCCTCTGTTGGGGCTTCTTTGGTGGTGAGCTCGAGGTGAAGTTCAGCCTCACTTGTGTTGGGGAGGTCGTAAGCGCGGTCGAACTTGCGAAACCCTCCACGAGAATTCCTTGGTGGCGAGCTCGAAAAGTTTGGGCCTTGTGCTGTGGAGGTCGTAAGCGTGGCCGAACTTCATTCCGTCCCATTGTGAAACCTACAGGAGAACTTCATGCCCTTTGTTGGTGCTTCCTTGGAGTCAGGGAGCCCTCGCTTGCCCTGGGGCAGCCGAACTTCATCTCACCTCCTGTGAAATCTTTGTAGGGGTCTTCCTTGGTGACATACTCGAGCGGGAGTTGCTTGCACTGAACTTTATTCCGACGATGAGGTTGGAGGGGGAGTTCGACCTCACTTGCGCCGATTCGGTGAGAGAACTTCGTTCCGCCCTCGCTTGCGCCGAACTTCCTGCTTCTTTTGTTCGGACTTTCTTGACAACGAGCTCGAGGGGGAGCTCGGCTTTTCTTGAGCTGCTGAACTTCATTGCACTTTTCTGCGAAAGCTTCCATGGGAGGACTTCATGCCCCTTTGTCGGAGCTTCCTCGGTGATGAGCTTTGAGGTCGTGGACGTGGCCGAACTTCATTCAGCCTCCTTGGATGCGATCGAACTTCATTCCGCCTCTTCGCAAAATCTTCTATGGGGGAACTTCTTGCTTCTTTGCCCGGACTTCCTTGACGACGAGCTCGAGGGGGAGCTCGGCTTTGCTTGAGTTGCCGAACTTCATTGCACTTTTCTGCAAAAGCTTCCATAGGAGGACTTCATGCCCCTTTATCGGGGCTTCCTCGGTGATGAGCTTCGAGGTTGTGGACGTGGCCGAACTTCATTCAGCCTCCTTGGATGCGGCCGAACTTCATTCCGCCTCCTCGCAAAACCTTCTATGGGGGAACTTCTGCTCTCCGTTTCTCCTTCCTAAAGGTGATTGGTATGCCCAAATGCTTTTTCTTAAGATCGGTTCCTCGCATCCTCATGGCGGATTTGCTGGTAAAGTCCCCACTGGAGGTTGTCGCACGGCCAGTATCATCTCAACAGGGCCACGGACCCGACCAGCAGATTGAACTGCGCTACATCTATGGTGGCTTCGGGTGGAGCCTGGGCTGCCGGGGCTGCGACGGAAGCCGGTTGCCGAGTCGAAGCTCTCTTGAAGCCATTTTCTCTTCGAGAGAGAAAAGAAAGATCTTCGGAGGGGGAAGAAAAAAATCATCGTCGAGCACTCCTTTAAGAACAAGAAAACCTCAGAGGTTCGAGCCCTCCTTCTAGCGCCAATCTGTTGATGCAAAAACTGATTATCGCCGGGGGCCACTGGAGCTGAGGCCGACGAGGTTGCCGTCAGGGACCTGTAAAATAAAGTTCCGTCTGGAGCCGGTGGGGGGTGGCTCCGGCAGGACCCTCCAACGATCAAGTCAGCTCTGGCCAATAGGAATGGAGTGCTCGAAATGAGTTCTAGAGCTTGGAAAAGAAGAGGAGAGCTTAGAGATCAGAGAGATTAGAGATTAGCGTATCTGGAGGGTCCTTTATAAGCGGAGCTTAGTTGATGGTGACGGCCATACCGCCGCATGGAGTTCTGTACAGAGAGGAAGGCATCGTCAGATGGTTGGTGATAGCCATACTGGCAAGTCATGGGCCGCATGGAGTTCGGTACGGAGAGGAAGGCATCGTCAAGCGGTTGGTGACAGCCATACTGGCAAGTCATAGGCCGCATAGGGCTGGTTACGGAGAGAGTAGTGGTGGCCATATCGTCCGATCTTGTTGTCTGTTGTAGACTGATGGCGACAGTTTGTCCAGAGGAGTTCAGACTTGTAGAAGAGTTCGACTGAAGGGAAAGCTCGGAAGGAGTTCGACTGTAGAGAAGTTCGGAGGAGCTCGACCGGCTGAAGGGACGGCCGCTTGGGGAGTTCGGTCGAGGGGCAACCGCTGAGGAGTTCGGGCATTGGAGGATTCCGTTAAAGCCCGGTCGCTTAGAGTCCAAGGAGCTCGACCGCTAAGTAGTTCGACCGGCTGAACGGGTTCGAAGGAGCTCAGACGCTAGGGGTTCGGCTGAAGCCCGTCTGCTGAAGCTCTTCTGCGGCTACTGTTTGCATTAGGCTGAGCATCAAGCTAAACTTCGGTGGGAGTGGAATTTATCGCCAATAGTATGTCTTTTCTTTAGTAGGTGCAACTCCAATCCCACATAGAAAGACATCATTTCTATTGCTAGTGAAGCCATTGCCTCGATAAATGAACATGCAGTTGTGAGCAATTACCACCTAAGAATGCAAGCATTCTAGTAGTAAATTATTGAGCGGTGTAGAACTCTATATATTCAATCGACATCCAAAAATTTATCCATATCAAGGGTGATTATGGACTAAATTAGATACCAATAAAGAGTCTCACTCATATAATATAGTCTAATGGTATTTTATTTTATTTTATTCTGTTATATTACATTGTTTGAGCATCACATTATTATAGTATTAGGATACTAGTATAACAAATAATAATAATACATTATTAGAGTAATAATGTAATATTATGATACTGTATTAATAGTTTTACCATATAATATTATTACATTTAATATAATAAGTATAAAAATTATTACTATATTATTTAGACTAAGATATCAAAATAAACAATTTATAAATTAGGGATGTTTTATAAGGATTACTTTTAATGATGCAAATAGCTAGATCATTGAAAGAGATTATGTAATATCTTTTGTTATCATTTTCTATTGCTTAAAGTATTTTTTCAATTTGGTTACCAAATAGATATTAAAATTTTACGATACTTCAGGAATATAGTTATCAAATAGCAAATAATTTTTATTTTAAAAATCTAATAGCAAAATTCTAGTGCTTGAAACTCTACAGATGAAAACTCTATTACGGACACTTATTCCAAACTAGGACTATATCTCTTTCAACATCTAGCTGCAATATTATATTTCTAGTTTTTATTTATAGAAAACCAAACATAAAGCTTCCGCAACTGCAATTCCAATTGCAGCTTGTATTTAAATTATTTGAATTGCAACCAAACCTCATTGTTTTAACTCGAACCACGCCATGATGATGTTCAGTCTGAAAATCTTGGTAAGTACTAGGGAGACTTTATTCATGGGATGTAGATCCATAACGGCGACCTTCGGTTTGTAAAAGATTGTATGATTGAGGTTCACCTTCTGCATTTGTTTGATAGTTGTTCTTCATGCTTCTTCCATGCACCTCTTTTCAAATGCAACGGTTCTTCTAAACTTCTCTAAATAGCCAAATAAAACAATCTACACCTTTCTTTGGGGTCAGATGGTTGATAATCGTAAGCTTCATACTATCTATTCAGAGTCTATTTGTTAAACTAAACATCAAGGGTGCTTGGGTGTTCCTAATGTTCGTCTTGGTGGATGCTAGCATGAACATCAAGGGGGCTTGGGTGTTCCTAATGTTCGTATTTGGTGAATGCTCTATTGAGTAAATTTGTAAGAAAATTGGTGCTCCAGCCATATTCCTTGTGCGCTTCCATATTGCATGCCAAATATGGATTTTATAGAGATTGAAATCACAACTCACCTAATAGTTATTTTGCTAGATAGAAATTGATTTACTCAGTAGTGAAGTTAATAGCTAGAAATTTCATTCAGTCAATGGTTATGCCCTGAGATCCCAACTTATCTGTTTCCTAATATATGATCACCATAATCAAGTGAAACTAAAGTTCAAATTTTATCTTCCTCAAAGGAATCATAGGATCGAGTGGAACATGGATACATACATGTGTCATGATCATAAATTTCAGTTAAAATCCACTTACGAGTTTAAACATATGCTATAATACCCAATGTTATACCTCTAAAGAACATAATCTGATCTGCTAAGAATATGATGTCACTTCAAATGCTACAAGAATTCAAAATTTTAGTGACAAAAATAGGTTCACATTATCATCTGCTTTGTTAAATAAGTCCACTCCAGCTCCTGCTAATTATATATGAAGAAACATATAATAAATCAGGTAAGCTACATAGTAAACTTCTACCATGGTCAAAGAACTTAATTAAGGATCCACAGAAATATATGACTTTGATTTTGAAATCAAATGTGCGAGCAAATTATTACTAGAAAGATGAGCGGAAATTTGTTGTAATCAATTTATCGAGAAACCTCAAAGTAAAGTTTTTAATAAGAAAATAGGTGTTATATAGGGTTCAAACACGAGTTTAAAAGAAAATAGTAAAAAAAAAAATTGAAAGCTAAATATTTGTTTAAAATCAAATAGTCAAAGAATAATTTGTTTTCATTTAATTCTATATGCTATTGTAAAGCTTCACTTGTATCTAAACATTGTATAAACTCTTGCTGAAATGAGACTACTAAAAATATTCTCTAGTTGTTAATTTTAGAATTGATTTTGATGATGCTAAAAGAGCGAGTATAAATTATAATTACTAATGATGCTTTTGAGAGAGATTGTAGAATTTCTTATTATGCTCAAGGTTGATTTTATTCAAAAAAAAGAACTCTTAAATTCAAGTAATTCTGAGTTTTCAAGTCAAAGATTTGAGTTTTGGAAGCAAAGAAAAATGGGTTTGGCATAAAAGAAACATAATAAAGAAATGTCTAGCCTAAAAAGACTTCTCAACAAATCTAATTATTCATAAATTAAGTTTGAGAAGACAAGTCTAACCTAAAATATGTTTAAACAAAGAAAACTACTTAAAAAACTTTGGTATGAATGGCATACCTGTGAGTCAACTAAAAAAAGAGCTTAGCCGACCTAGTCTCTGTTCAAGGAAAAAGATAGAAAAAGATGAAATTCAGATGATCTTCCTTAGTTGATTAAGATAGGATCTTAGCCAACTCACCTATTTAGATAGCCGACTCAATGTCATACTTAGGATAAAGATAAAAAATTAAAGATTTCATAAACTCTTTTGAGCTGACCAAGAAATACTACTACAAAAAAAATGGCTGCCATAGGCTATGGCAGTGGTTTTCTAACCGTTGCTACTGCGGCCGTCGCCGTAGCTCTATGGCAGTAGTTGTTGCTGTGGTTGTTAGAACCACTGCCATAGATGGTCTATTACAGCGGTTTATAAACTACTGTAAGAGATCGACCTATCACAGCGGTTATGTAACTATTGCTATAGATATCCTATGGCAGTGGTTACATAACCGCTGCTATAGGTAATCTATAGCAGCGATTTCTTAACCGCTGCCATAGATCTAGTGTAGCGGTTGGCACCGGACCTATGGCAGTGGTTGGCACGGATATGGCAGTGGTTATAAAATCATTATCGTAGATCTTGAATAATTAAAAAAATAAAATTTTTATTTTTTTATATATTTTACTTGATAAATATAGATATATAACATAAGAAAATATAATAAACATAAAAATTATTCTAAAATGCTAAAATTTTATTACTGAATAAAATTTATTATAATATTTTTTTAAAAAAATAAAATATATCAAAAGTCTCCTAAATCTACATCATCATCGTCGTCATCATCACCGAGAGCTGAAGCTAGAGTCGAAACTAAAGTCGGAGCCAGAGCTGAAGCTGGAATGCAGGCCAACATATCCTCGAAGCTCGTGACTCCAAAATACGCACTGAGTATCGACATTATGTCTCTCATGATGCCCTCCAGATGAGATGTGTGCTCCTCAGCCCGTTCTGCCCATGTCGTAGCATGACCTGCCCATGCCAATGCCTCCTCAAGCTCCTCCCGACTGACAACACTGAAAGTCTGTGAAGAGATGCTCATCTCGGACCAGTAGCTCATCGACGTATGTCTGGGCTTACATCGGATCCTCCCAGAGTGCTCAGGCCCCAAGACCTAAGACAGATGGTCATGGGGCCTAGAGGTATCTGGGCCCTCGTTCGTGAGTGCATCTAATTGATCTTATAATTATAAATTAAAATAAAATTTTATAAAAAATACTATAATATTAATCATATATACTAATATATTTATTACTTATAAAAATATGTTCGATCGCGACGTTCATCGATGTGCCCGTCTTGTCCGTGCGGCTGGATCGAAAGATCTCGCTATGACTGGGCATCACTCTATTTTTCATCAGCTATAATAAAGAATAAATTTATCAGAAAGATAATAAAAAATATGAATTTAATTTATCTAGTAAGATTTAGAATTAATTACCTCTCTATGCACACGACTGACCATAGACTTGCAGCCTAGATTGTGCGTATACTTCTGAGCTGTACGATTCTCCCGATTCTGATGGAAGATAGCCTAACAAGTATTCAAATAAATAATAAATATTTAAAAAATATTTAAATAAAATTTTAAGCGTATTAAAAAATTTAAAAGTTAGAAATTTTATCTCGAACTTCTAGCTCCTTCAGTGTCTAACCATCCTCTCTCACTGACTCGGAGGATAGTCCTGTATCTAGGAAACAAGCTCCTCTAGAGTGTCTCGTCAATGCTCGAGCCATCCTCTATGGAGCTTGACCTTGTAACCTCGATACAACTCTCCGATCTTCTTCAGTCAGGCATCTCGAGCCCTCTCATGATCAGAAAAGTCGTACCTCCTCTACATAAATTTATCAAAAATTAATTACAAAATTATTCTAATCAAATATATAGTGTAAACATATAAAATATATAAATATAACTAAGATGCACGTACTTACCCATATCTCCTCTCATATTTAGTTCCTGATGGTAGCATCTATCAAATGCCAGTCTTTGGGCTCTACAAAAATGATGTCCGACCACCTCATAAGCACTCCAAAAAAGGAATGCATCTTCCGCATGATCTTTTCTACCGGCAATCCCTCCGCATCATACTACACCATCACCTGATGCTGGTGGTTCCACACGTGTGCTATATGTGTGGGACCACAAAATATCCGACTGGATGATGCACCTACAATGCAAATATGTCATGCAAATATATAAGTGTATAAATACTATATAAAAAATAAAATTATGCTAACATAATAAAAATGTACACTCAGATACCTATGACGGTAGAGGCTCAGTTGCCGATGGAGTAGATGCTGCCGGTGGAGTAGATGCTCAAGATTGATTTTATTAAAAAAAAAAGTCCTCTCAAATTCAAGTAATTTTGAGTTTTCAAGTCAAAGATTTAAGTTTTGGAAGCAAAGAAAAATGGGTTTGGCATAAAAGAAATATAATAAAGAAATGTCTAGCCTAAAAAGACTTCTCAATAAATCTAACTATTCAAAAATTAAGTTTGAAAAGATAAGTCTAGCCTAAAATATGTTTGAACAAAGAAAACTACTTAAAAAAACTTTGGTATGAATGGCATACCTGTGAGTCGACTGAAAAAAGAGCTTAGCGGACCTAGTCTCTGTTCAAGAAAAAAGATAGAAAAAGATGAAATTCAGATGATCTTCCTTAGTTGATTAAGATAGGATCTTAGCCAGCTCACCTATTTGGATAGCTGACTCAATGTCATACTCAGGACAAAGATAAAAAATTGAAGATTTCATAAACTCTTCTGAGCTGACCAAGAAAATAATATAGCCAACCAATACTGAAGTTTAGCCAACTAATAAGAATAAGATAGCCAACTCAGTCTCAGAGATAGAAGAATAGCTAAAGCAATCAAAATTCATAAATTATTTGAGTTGACCCAGAATGTTGGTTAGCTGACCAAAAGCTATGAATGTTAGTTGACTAAGAAGATATCTAAGTCGATCCAATATTAGATAGTCTAAACAAATAGAAAGTTAAAAAAATTGGCATCTATTTCTAAGCCATTTCAAAATTTTACTTAGCCAACTCAATGCTTCAGATTAGCTAACTAAGAGCTTGGGTAAACCGACACATAGGTTTCTAATAGAATAATAGCTAGTTTTTTAGATTATTTTAAATGACCATATTTTATTTATAGCAGCTATTTTTAAGCTTTCAATAGCTAGAGTATTAATTATAGATGTTTTTGAGGTCATAAAAATAAATAATTCAAATAGGAAACCAAGAGATTGGATTGATTGAGCTTATTAAATTTATTCTTCAAGTTATTGAGTGAAATAAAAAAGATAGAGAGGAAGGAAATTAAGAGAGCTTTTAATTTAGACCTTCCCATATCTACTTAACTAAAAAGAGAAGAAGAGCATATTGAATTGAGCTAATAACCACTATGCAAAAGCATTCAAGTTTCCATCAAATTCTTTCCTAAGCATTCAAGGAAGAAGTCAAGTAATTCAATAACTCATTCATACCAACTTCTTCCATTTTTTGATGTTTCAATTTTTTGTGCTTTAAAATCTTGTACATCTTTCTTTAATTATTGTTACAAGTTTCTTGGTGGAAAAAACTTGGGGTTATTAGAGGATTGGTCCACGCCATAAATTAGATATTATAAGATTTTGGTTGGTGAGCCAAAAAAAAATTAACTATGTTGATTGTGAGTTCAAGAAAATAATCGATTATAAAATTTTAGTTGATGAGCCAAAAAAAATCAACTAGATTGGATTATAAACTCATAAAAATAATCAGATTGTAATCTTGAGGGATTATGTTGAAATTCTCAAGTAGGTTAACTTGGAGAGTGGACGTAGGTGCTGAGTTGAGTACCGAATCATGATAAATCTTGTGTATTTATGATTGTAATATTTATATTTTATTCTTGTTGCATATTTATTTTCTACTAAGTACTCTGCAAATACTCTTAAATTTATTATTGGATATAAGTTCTTTAAATAATTTTTAAGAAACCCGATTTATCCACTTCTCTTGGGTTACCACTTCTGGGAAATAAGTGATATTAGAACAAGTACTTAGCCCAGTTGATCTAACCATCAAGAGATAAAGATCAATGACAATCCCAATTAGTACATCTTTGGTTGAAGGCTAATCAACCAATGGACCTTTACTTTTTAATGGTATAAATTATACATATTAGAAGACATGAATAAAAATTTTTATCGAAGCATAAAACTATGATATGTAGAATATCATAGTAATGGTCTTCATACATCCATAATTATAATTGATGGTATGCTTTTTCATAAACTTGAAAAGAATTGTGATGATCTTAATAAAAGATTAGCTTAATTAAATACAAAAGTAATGAATATTTTGTATTATGCTTTAGATGCTAACGAGTTTAATATAATTTTTATATATATCTTTAAAAGAGATTTGGAATAGATTAGAAGTTATCCTAAGAATACCGATCAAGTTAAAAAATAAAAAATTAATATACTTAAAATTAACATGCTTGTACATAAATATGAATTATTTAAAATAGAATCTAGTAAAATACTATAAGAAAATTAAATATTAGCGATGGTATTAGCGACAAAATTTTTTTTCATTATTAATAAAGACTTTTGCCACTGCAACATCGACAAAATGAAATGCTGTAGCTAATATTATTAGCAACAATAATTTTGGTATTAGCGATGGCGAGTGCTGTCTCTAAAAATTTTATTTTCTAAAAAATATTTAAGTATAAAAAAATATTAGCGATGATAAATTTAGATTATTAGTGATAAAAAATATGCCATCGTAAATTATTAAATATTAGTGATGGCTTTAAAATTATTAGTGATGGTGTAAGCCATCACTAAAATTATTTAAATTATTTAAATATTTTAATAATATTTAAACATAAAATATATATTAGCAACACGAATTTTGGCTATTAGCAATAAAAAATACATTGTTGCTAATAATTTTTTAAAAATAATAGATTAAAAAGATTATTTAAAAATATTATAGGTGATGGAATTAGCGATGGAATATTTTTCATCACTAATAATCCAGAACATATCTCAATTCCAGATCGAATCTAATTCAAATCCGATTCGAATCTAATTCAAAATTCTGCCAAACTTAATTTAATTAGACATTGAATTTAAGTCCTACTTAGATTATAAAATCTAATTAACCTCAAATTAAGTAAAGTTTAATTAAATTAAATTTGATTTAAATTAATTAGGAAAAATTAGTTTTCAATTTGAATTCAATTAGAATCAAATTCAAAATTCTATCAATCCAAATTTAATAAGATGTTTAATTCAAGTCCTACTTGGTACTAAAACCAAATTACCTTCAAATTAACTCAAGCCTAATTAAATTTAAGCTGATTTAAATATTTAGAAGAAAATAATTTTTAATTTAGATTTGATTCGAATTCGATTCAAATTTAATTCAAAATCTTATCAATCCTAATTTAATTAGACTTTTAATTCAAGTCCTACTTGAATAGTAAAATCTAATTATCTTCAAATTAAGTTAATCCTAACTAAATTTAAGTTAATTTAAATAATTAGAAGAAAATAATTTTTAATTTATGTTTGATTCGAATTTAATTCGAATTCGATTTGAATCTAATTCAAAATTTTGTCAAACCTAATTCAATTAGATTTTGAATCCAAGTCCTACTTAGATTATAAAATTTAATTAACATCAAATTAGGTCAAGTCAGACAAAGTGAAGGCCTCTGATCAACCACAAACTCCTTTAGCTCAGTCAAGACAACTATTTATGATAGTAAAAGAAGAACGTTAGGTTCAATCGAGTGCTAGCACAATTTTCTTGAACCTAATTGAATCTCATTCAGATTAATTGAATTGGATTAGTTTAGTTGATGATCACCAGATTCAAACCCTTGTTTGTATGAGCCAATTAGGTTCAGTTCTGTATGGTAATGGGATATGTCATGATCTCTATCATCAACATCATCAAAACTTCTTTGGATGGATCAGAACTCTTCTGATTCGAACAGCTGGAACGATCGATCATCTAAATCATTCTAATTGCTCCCAAAATCCACCAGTGACACCTAGTAGTATATGGTGGCAACCCATCAGAGCTGAATGTGAACCTCTTGGTGCAGCTATCTATGTGATTAAGTTCTTCTATCTTGAGCCCCGATCAAATTAGGGTTTAGGTGAACTTGTCAAACCCTAGTCTCTGTCATGTGATGTAATCATTCGATTCAAGTCCAATGTGAAAACCTAAATAGAAACTCTTTCTATTATTTCACTCTTGCCATGGCCATGGTCTTCTGGACTTGATTCTCATGATCATCAAAGGGCTGCTCCTCTACCACCGAGGTAGATAGATTTCATCTTGATGTGATCCAGTTCCTACAATGATCATGCTATAGCCAACATACACCTCAGGATTCCGTATGGCTAGGAGATCGAGTTATGGTGTAGTCAAACTATAACACCCTCAAGGTGAACTGTAAATGCACCTCAGGTCAAAGAATCAGACACACCACTGCAGCATCGAGTCAATCATTGATGAAAAGGTAGACTTCCTAATGACTACTCGAGATGGTCACGCTTAGTGCCCTCATTCTCTAATGAGTACTTGTACTCTCGCTCTGGTGTCTTCACATCGTAGACTCAAGACTCATCTACTAAAGTAAAATGATTGTACACCAACCTTCCAGATCAATCACCATCCTTATGATGATCCTATGGTCGGGAGCATTTTATGAGTTAATAATGATTATTCATGTCTTGAATTTTCAACTCTTGAAAATTTGAATTATCATTATTATTAACTCAAAGGATGTATCACAGATACTAAATATACATATGTGATAGAAAATAATCCATTTTATTAATTTTAGTCAAAATTATAATTTTACCCCTAGAAGTGTATTACAAGTGTCAGCTAATTTTGGCTTCTAGGACACATATATCTAACACTTATCTCCTATTTGACGTTGATGTTGAAACTCGGAGGAGATCTTATCTTCAATTGAGGTTGAAGGACTTCGACTTGCTCATGTTAGGATGCAGTTCTCCTTCTGTTCCTAACATGGCCACTATTGATTGCTTCTTTCCTGTCATCACATAGTTTTTGCATCAAGAAATAATAATATTGAAATGAAGAAGTT
>QRFJ01000233.1:381256-411106 GCA_006176705.1 Cocos nucifera | reverse complement strand
TTCAAGTCCTACTTGAATAGTAAAATCTAATTATCTTCAAATTAAGTTAATCCTAACTAAATTTAAGTTAATTTAAATAATTAGAAGAAAATAATTTTTAATTTATGTTTGATTCGAATTTAATTCGAATTCGATTTGAATCTAATTCAAAATTTTGTCAAACCTAATTCAATTAGATTTTGAATCCAAGTCCTACTTAGATTATAAAATTTAATTAACCTCAAATTAGGTCAAGTCTACTTAAATTAAATCTAATTTAAATTAATTAAAATTTGATCCATGATACATTCGAATCCAACTCGAACTCGATTTAAATCCAATTCTAAATCTTGTTAAATTTAATTCAATTAGGCTTCGAATCTAAATTCTACATAGATTATAAAATTTAATTGATCTCAAATTAAGTTAATATTAATTAAATTAAAATTAATTTAAGTCAATTTAAAGAAAATAATTTTTAATTTAGATTTAATTTAAATTTAATTTAAACCTGATTCGAATCTAATTAGAAAACCCTATCAATCCTAATTTAATTAGACTTTAAAATTCAAGTCCTACTTAGATAGTAAAAATCAATTACTTTCATACTAAGTCAAGTCTAATTAAATTTAATCTAATTTAAATTAATTAAAAAATAATTTTTAATTTGGATTCGATTCGAATCTAATTTGAATCTGATTTGAATTCAATTCAAAATCCTATCAATCTTAATTTAATTAAACTTTTAATTCAAATCCTACTTGGATAGTAAAATTTAATTACCTTCAAATTAAATCAAGTCTAATTAAATTTAAACTAATTTAAATAATTAAAAATAATTTTTAACTTAGATTCGATTCAAATCTAATTTGAATCCAATTTGAATACAATTCAAAATCTTGTCATATTTATTTCAATTAGACTTTGAATCCAAGTCCTACATAGGTTATAAAATTTAATTAGCGTCAAATTAAGTCAAATCTACTTAAATTAAATCTAATGTAAATTAATTAGTATTTAATCCATTATAATATTCGAATTCAATTCAAACATGATTTGAATCCAATTTGAAATCTTGTCAAACCTAATTCAATTAGGCTTTGAATCTAAATTCTATATAGATTATAAAATCAGATTAACCTCAAATTAAGTTAAGATTAATCAAATTAAAAATAATTTAAATTAATTAACAAAATAATTTTTAATTTAAATTTAATTCGAATCTAATTCAAATTTGATTCGAATCCAATTAAAAAATCTATCAATTCTAATTCAATTAGATTTTAAAATTCAAATCCTACTTGGATAGTAAAATTCAATTACCTTCATATTAAGTCAAGTCTAATTAATTTAATTTAATTTAAATTAATTAAATTTTTTTTTTTCTGATTTAGATCCAATTCAAAATTCTATCAAACTTAATTCAATTAGACTTTGAATCCAAGTCTTACTTAGATTACAAAATTCAATTAGCCTCAAACTAAGTCAAGTCTATCTAAATTAAATTAAATTTAAATTAATTAAAATTTGATTCATGATTACATTCGAATCCAATTCAAATTTAATTTAAAATTCTATCAAACCTAATTCAATTAGGTTTCGAATCTAAATCCTACATAGATTATAAAATTTAGTTAGCCTTAAATTAAGTTAAGATTAATCAAATTAAAGTTAATTTAAATTAATTAAAAAAATTAATAATTTTTAATTTAGGTTCAATGCGAATCTAATTCAAATCTAATTAGAAAACCTGTTAATCCTAATTCAATTAGACTTTAAAATTCAAGTTCTACTTGGATAGTAAAATCTAATTATCTTAATATTAAGTCAAGCTTAATTAAATTTAATCTGATTTAAATCAATTAGAAGAAAATAGTTTTCAATTTAGGTTCGATCCCAATCTAATTAGAATCCGATTCGAATTCAATTCAAAATCCTATCTAACCTACTTTAATTAGACTTTAAATTTGAGTTCTAATTGAATTTTTAACCAATTTTTTCTAAAATTAAGTTAAATCTAATTAAATTTTATTTGATTTAAATCAATTAGAAGAAAATAATTTTTAATTTACATTTCATTCAAATTTAATTTAAATCTGATTCAAATTTAATTTGAGATCCTGTCAAATCTAACTCAATTAGACTTTAAATCTAAGTCCTATTTAAAATATTAAAATCTAATTAGTCTTAAATTAAGTCAAGCCTAATTAAATTAAATCTATTTTATATTAATTAGGACTTAATTCATAAATTAATTATGTTTAAAAATTTAATAAAATTTAATATTAATTTTTAATCATCCAAAAAATGATCTAAGAGAAAAAAATCAATATTAAAATATAATTTTTTAAAAAAATTATGATTATTAGCAATAACTTTAGCAATCGAGTCCTTATCATCGCTAATAATTTTTTAAAAATATTTTTTTAAAATTAAAACTTAATATTTTTAAAAATTAAATATCATTAGCAATGATATTTTTGTATTAGCGATAGAGATTGCCATCACTAATTTTTTTTCCGATCATTTTACCAATGGTTGCTTGCCATCAATAATAGTAAAATTTTTTTCAAAAAAATTAATATTAAAATTTAATATTTTTAAAAAATTAATTTTGGTGCAGAATCTGATCGATGTTGGATCGAGTTGGAGCTAAGAAAGAGGTCACCGTTGGTAACCTGCAAAATAAAGATTCATCCGGAGTTGGTGGTGGTGGCTTTGGCAGGATCCTTCGATGATCAAGTCAGCTCTTCTGACCAATAGGAATGGAGTGCTCAAGAAATAGTTCAGCAGAATTTCAAAAAGAGGAAGAGAGCTTAGAGAAAATATATCTGGAGGGTTCCTTTTTATAGATGGAGTTTGATTGATAGTGACAACCATACCATCCGATAGTGGATCGCTCGAAATCATGTGGAGTTCGATATGAAGAGGGAGAGGTGTCATTAGACTGATAGTGATAGCCATAACCATCCGGTAGTGGACCATTCAAGATTGCATGAGATTTGCTATGGAGAGAGGAGTGTCGTCAGATTGATAGTGACCGTTTGTTGAGATTCAATAGTCGAAGTTCGGAGGAAGCAGATGTTGGTTAGTAAAGAGCTTTGACATACGTCAATTCTAGAGGAGTTTAGACTCCTAAAGGAGATATGGCTAGAGAAGATCATCCAGATGGAATGCTAGCTGAAATTTAAAAGCAATCCACTAGAGGAATTCGACTGAAGGAGAAGTTTGAAAGGAGTTTGGCTCCTGAAGAAATCCAATAAAAGGAGAAATTCAAAAGGAGTTTGGCTCTTGGAGGAGTTCAGTCGAAGGAGAAGTTCGAAAGGAGTTCAGCTCCTGAAGGAATCTAGCTAAAAGAGAAGTCTGAAAGGAGTTCAGCTCCTAGAGAAATTCGACTGAAGAAAAAATTTGGAAGAAGTTCAGCTCCTAGAGGAGTCTGACTGAAGAAAAAATCTGAAAGGAGTTTGGTTCCTAGAGGAACTTGACTGAAGAAAAAATTCGGAAGAAGTTCAGCTCTTGGAGGAATCTGACTGAAGGAAAAATTCAGAAGGAGTTCGGCTCCTAGAGGAGTCCGACTAAAAAAGAAATATGGAAGAAGTTTGGCTCCTGGAGAAACTTGACTGAAGGAGAAATCCGAAAAGAGTTTGGCTCCTGAAGGAATCTGACTGAAGAAGAAATTTGAAAGAAGTTCGGCTCCTAGAGAAGTCCAACTAAAGGAGAAATTCAAAATTTGGAAGAAGTTTGGCTCTTGAAGGAACTTGACTAAAGAAAAAATTCGAAAGGAGTTTGGCTCCTAGAGAAATTCGACTGAAGGAGGAGTTCAAAAGGAGTTCGGCTCCTATAGAAATTCGATCGAAGAAGAGATCGAGAAGGAGCTTGGCTAATGGAGAAACTTGACTGAAGGAGAAATTCAAAAAAGATTTAGCTTTCGAAGAAATTTGACTGAGGTTCGACCGATTGAAGGAGTTCGACCGGCTGAAGGAGTTCTACTAAGGTTTGATCGCTAGAAGAGAATTTTCGATCTAAGCTCTTCCATGATTATCAGTTGCATTAGACTAAGCATCAGACTGGACTTCACTTCGACGAGAGCGGGATTTATCTCCAACAATAGTCTTTCCACTTTCGAGTTCGAAATTCGAAGAAAGTACAAAAAAGGCAACCGCCAAAGTCCTCTTTCGAGCTCTGCACCAGTTTAGATTGAAGCTCGAGGGAGACCTTATCTCTAGTTGAGGCTGAAGGAGATCTTATCTCCTATTGAAGTTGACGTTGAAGTTGAAGCTCGAGAGAAATCTTATCTCTAGCCGAGGTTGAAGGAGATCTTATCTCCTATTGATGTTGAAGTTGAATTTGAAGCTTGGAGGAGATCTTATCTCCAGCTGAGGTTGAAGAAGATCTTATCTTCCGTTGACGTTGAAGTTGAAGTTGAAGCTTGGGAGAGATCTTTATCTTCAGCCGAGGGTTGAAGTTGAAACTCGGAGGAGATCTTATCTCTAGCCGAGGTTGAGTTGAAGCTCGGGGGAGATCTTATCTCCTATTGAAGTTGACATTAAAGTTGAAGCTCAGGAAAAGTCTTATTCTCCGATCGAGGTTGAAGGAGATCTTGTCTCCTATTGACGTTGAAGTTGAATTTGAAGCTCGGGGAGATCTTATCTTCTGTTGATGTTGAAGTTGAATTTGAAGCTTGGGAGAGATCTTATTTCCAACCGAGGTTAAAGTTGAAGCTCGAGGGAGATCTTATCTCCAGCTGAGGTTGAAGGAGATCTTATATCCTGTTGACGTTGATGTTGAAGCTCGGAGGAGATCTTATCTCCAATCGAGGTTGAAGGAGATCTTATCTCCTATTGACATTGAAGCTCGAGAGAGATCTTATCTCCAGCCGAGGTTGAGGAGTCTTATCTCCTGTTAATATTGACATTAAAGCTCGGAGGAGATCTTATCTCCAATCGAGGTTGAAGGAGATCTTATCTTCTATTGACGTTGAAGCTCAGAGAAGATCTTATCTCCAGCCGAGGTTGAAGGAGATCTTATCTTCTGTTGACGTTAACGTTGAAGCTTGGGGAAGATCTTATCTCAGTCGAGGTTGAAGGAGATCTTATCTCCTATTGACATTAAAGCTCGGAGGAGATCTTATATTCAGTTGAGGTTGAAGAAGATCTTATCTTTTGTTGATGTCGATGTTGAAGCTCGGAGGAGATCTTATCTCTAGTCGAGGTTGAAGAAGATCTTACTGAAGAGAAATCTTGATTTTTCGGACCAGGTTTGTTCAGATCTGATCAGATCAAGAGATATATTTCAAAAATTTTTTCTCTTTGATCCAGATCAGATCTGAGATGTTTCAAATCTGATTCTTATTATTTTAATAATCAAAATAAATTTAGATAAATTAAATCAAATTTAATTTACCTTGAAGTGGGTAATCTTATTATCCGTTGATGATCCTGTAAGTAGCGGAAGGTTCTGGATCTAGCCACGCAAGTGTCTGACCTCTATCGATATCCACTCGAGTTAGATTTGGAGATCCTCTTCTTCTCTATCATGTCTCCAAAAATCAGATCTGGATCTGATCTGGAGGATCTTCATAACATCTTTCGAAGATTAGCAGTTGTCCTTTACAGCAGTGCAGCCTTCTAGCTTTTTGTCGCCTTTCTCTCATTTGGATTGCACCAACCAAGAACCCAAAACACTTTTGGATGTGGAGAGGAGAGGGAGAAGATGCTTTGGCATGGAGGAGGAGAGGAGAGGCAGCCTTGGGCGTGGGACTTTTCAATTCCTTTTCCAATCATAATTTGAGTTGGGCGTAGGGTCTTATTTATAGACTATCTATGATCCAACTCCTCTTCTTCCCAACCAATCACAATCCTTTGTGAAATTAGATCAAAATCTGATTGGTGGGAATAGAGTCCCTTGGATTCCTCCTTAGATGGTGCCTAAGACCAGTCAAATTTGGTTCTTAGGAGAACTCTAATCAGAATCCAAAAAGGAGTTGGAGTCCCTGTCCAACAGGTACTCCTAGGCATCTCCAACTTAGGCACATGCCAAGGGTGGCGTGCGCCTTCCTCCTTGCCAGGTTTTGGTAGGAGGACAGGCCCCCATCAACTCTCCAATAGGTGCGTAACACGTGGATGAAGTCAAAGTGTCAAAGGTCAACTTTTGACCAAAGTCAAAGGACGAGAAATGGTAGGTGACCAAAAATGGTAGGTATTATCTTACAAAATAATACAATCCTTTTCTGACCTAGACAAGCTCCAGTTAGACAAAGTGAAGGCCTCTGATTGAGCATAAACTCCTTTGGCTCAGTCAGGACAACTATTTATGATAGTAAAAGAATGTTAGGTTCAATCGAGTGCTAGCACGATTTCCTTGAACCTAATTGAATCTCATTCAGATCAATTGAACTGGATTAGTTCAATTGATGATCACCAGATTCAAACCCTTTATTTATGTGACCCATTAGGTTCAGTTCTGTATGGTAATGGGATATATCATGATCTCTATCATCACATCATCGAAACTCCTTTGATGGATCAGAACTCTTCTATATCGAACAGCTAGGAATGATCGATCATCTAAATCATTCTAATTGCTCCCAAAATCCATCAGTGACACCTAGCAGTATATGGTGCAACCCATCAGAGCTAAATGCAAATCTCTTGGTGCAGCTATCTGTGTATTAAGTTCTTCTATCTTGAGCCCGATCAATTAGGTTTAGGTGAACTTGTCAAACCCTAGTCTCTGTCATTGATGTAATCATTCGATTCAAGTCCAATTGAAAATCTAAATAGAAACTCTTTCTATTATTTCACTCTTGCCATGGCCATGGGTCTTCTGACTTGATTCTCATGATCATAATAGGGCTGCTCCTCTACCACCGAGGTAGATAGATTTCATCTTGATGTGATCTAGTTCCTACAATGATCATGCTATAGCCAACATACATCTCAGGATTCCGTATGGCTAGGAGACTGAGTTATGGTGTAGTCAAACTATAACACCCTCAAGGTGAACTACCGATGCACCTCAGTCAAAGAACAGACACACCACACAGCATCGAGTCATCATTGATGAGAAAGGTAGACTTCCTAATGACTACTCGAGGTGGTCAGCTAGTGCCCTCTTCTCTAAGAGTACCTGTACTCTCCACTTCGTGTCTTCCATCTGTAGACTCAAGACCATCTACCAAAGTAAGTGATTGTACACCAACCTTCTGATCAATCACCATCCTCATGATGATCCTATGGTCGGAGCATTTTATGAGTTAATAATGATTATTCATGTCTTAAATTTTCAACTCTTGAAAATATGAATTATCATTACCATTAACTCAAAGGATGTATCACAGATACTAAATACACATATGTGATAGAAAATAACCTATTTTATTGATTTTAATCAAAATTATAATTTTGCCCCCAAAAGTGTATTACAAGTATCAGTCATTTTTAGCTTCTAGGGCACATATATCTAACAATCTCCCACTTGTCCTAAAGCCAATTGGCTACAAGTCTAAGTCTCATCTTCTTAAGGTGGGCTTCGATCTTCTGCTGGCCCAATGATTTTGTAAGTGGGTCTGCCACATTGTCTGTGGAGTCAACTCTCTTGACCTCGACGTAACCCTTCTCGAGGTAATCGCGGATGAGGTGGTATCGCCGCTCAATGTGCTTAGATTTTTGATGAGACCTCAGCTCCGTAGCAAGGACTATGGCGCCATTATTGTTGCAGTATAGAGGAATGGCATCTGATGGTATTACTCTAATTTCTGCAGCAAACTTCTTATACCAGAATGCTTCCTTCGCAGCCTTTGATGCAGCGATATATTCTACTTCCATGGTGGAATCTGCTATCATGGTTTGCTTGAAAACTCTTCCGGCTGACAGCACACCATTGCACACAAACAGACTCCCAAATGTCGACTTTCGATCATCTACATGAGATCTTATCTTCAATTGAGGTTGAAGGACTTCGACTTGCTCATGTTAGGATGCAGTTCTCCTTCTGTTCCTAACATGGCCACTATTGATTGCTTCTTTCCTGTCATCACATAGTTTTTGCATCAAGAAATAATAATATTGAAATGAAGAAGTTTTATTGAAGAAAAATTATTGGTAGTATATCCTCAAATTTTTTGAATTCCAAGGTCATGGAAGCATTCTTCCTCCGAGCTCCTTCAGGCGATAAATTTTGGATCGGACAACCTCCTCTATTTCATGTGGGCCTTCCCAATTTGGGATAAGTTTTTTTTGGCTCTGAGGCTGAGAGATGGTAGCTTGTCAAAGTATTAAGCCCCCCCAGAGATAGTGTTGATGATGTCAAGAGACAGCCGATCTCCTTGTTGTTCCTTCCTCATTGATGGTTCTGACTGTGGTAGTGCCCTTGGCCGATCTACTCTTGCTTCAGGCCAACGTCTGAGGAATTGACCCAACCGATCTTTTCTGATGAGCTCCTCGATTTTATTTTAGAGTTGAATGCATTCTTCAGTGTCATGGCCGTGGTCACAATGGTAAAGACAGTACTTGCTTCAATTGTGCTTGTTTGGAGGAGATCGTAATTCTTCTGATCTTGGTAGCTAATTTTTGATTTTCATCAAAACTTGAGCTTTAGGAGCATTAAGGGGGGGTGTAGTTGTGGAACCTTCCAGGAGGAGAACTTCTTCGTGCCCTTCTGTCGGGCTTCATTAATAATGAGCTCAAGGGGGAGTTCGAACTCACTTACGCTCGGGGGTTTCATGAGCATGGCCGAACTTCATTCGGTCCTCCATTAGTGGTGGGTCTATGTCGCTCTCCTGTGGCTTCCTCATCCTTCAACTTGAAGGCTTCTTTCGCTTGGGCATATCCCTCAGCCCGAGCTAGTAGATCGGCAAAGTTCCTAAGGTACTTCTTCTCCAAGAAGAAGAACAAATCTTCTTCTAAAGGTCATTATTGAGTATGGTCATTGCAACAGACTGGTCCAGATTTCAGAGCTCCAATGTAGCAGCATTAAATTGAGTGACATAAGCTCGGATAGATTCTTCCTTCTTCTATTTGATATTCATCAAAAAATTCGAACCTCGACGAGGACGTCGGCTGCTAACAAATTGATAGCTCATCTGATCAAAGAAGAAGATCATACCCGACTTTAATGTTAAGTACCAGTTTTTTGCTACTCTCTTTAAGGTAGATGGAAAAGCTCGACATAATATGGCATCTGGTGCATCATGGAGCAGCATCATGGTCCGAAAAGCTTTCATATGATTGATCAGATCAGAGGTTCTGTCGTAGTTTTTAAATTGGGAGAGCTTGAAGTTTGACGGAATAGACTCTTGCATAATTCGAGAAGAGAAAGGGAGATCAGTGTGGACATCATCATGGTGAACCAAGACGACATGGTGGAGTTTCTCAATCCGTCGGTCCATCTTTTATAATTTTTGATTGAGGACGTTATCTCGATTGCAGATCTTGAAAGACTTCTAGCTGTGGATGGAGAAAATCTCTTTCGGAGAAGAACCATGATCCAAGCAAGGATCCTCTGCTCTCTGTTTCTTCTTTTCAGGGGTGATGGGTATGCTAGCCCAAGTGCTCCTCCTTGGGATCGGTTTCTGACATTCCGATGGTGGATTTTCTAATGGAATCGCCATCGGAGGCTGTCGCATGGCCTGCACTATTTCGGTGAGGGCTTGAACCTGCTGCATTAGCAGGTTAAACTACTCCGGATCTACCATAGCCATCGGTGGAGGAGAAGGTTGAAGCACCGATGATGGAGCAGGGACAGACAAATCTGGCCCAGATCTGATGGTAGAAGTGGTAGATCTCTGGGTAGTCACCCTCTTTGGAGGCATTTCTTAGAATTGAGAGAGAGGATGGAGATGGACCTTGAAGAAGAAGATCCAAAGGGTCAGCTGAGCACTCCTTTAAGAATAAGGGTACCTCACGAGCAGCAGGCCCTTCCTCTAGCGCCAATCTTATTGGTGTAGAATCTGATCGATGTTGGATCAAGCTGGAGCTGAGGAAGAGGTCACCGTCAGTGACCTATAAAATAAAGTTCCATCCAAAGTCGGTGGTGGTGGCTCTGGCAGGATCCTCTGACGATCAAGTCAGCTCTTCTAGCCAATAGGAATGGAGTGCTTAGGATATAGTTCAACAGAGTTTTGAAAAGGAGAAGAGAGCTTAGAGAAAATATATTTGGAGGGTCTCTTTTTATAGATAGAGCTTGATTGATAGTGACGGCCATACCGTCTGGTAGTGGGCCGCTCGAGGTCATATGGAGTTCGGTATGGAGAGGAAGAGGTATCATCAAACTGATAGTGACAGCCATAACCGTCCAATAGTGGACCACTCGGGACTGCATGGAATTTGCCATGGAGAGAGGGGTGTCATCAGACTGATAGTGATCGTTCGTTGAAATTCAATAGTCAAAGTTTGGAGGAAGTAGGCGTTGGTCAGTGAAGAGCATTGACATACATCAATTTCAGAAGAGTTCAAACTCCTAAAGGGGATACGGCTAGAGGAGATCATCCGAAAGAAATGCTAGCTAAAATTTGGAAGCAATTTGCTGGAGGAATCCGACTGAAGGAGAAGTCTGGAAGGAGTTCAGCTCTTAAAGGAATCCGACTGAAGGAGAAATTTGGAAGGAGTTCGGCTCCTAGAGGAGTTCGATCGAAGGAGAAGTTCGAAAGGAGTTCGGCTCCTAGAGGAATCTGACTAAAGAAAAAATCTAGAAGGTGTTTGACTCTTAGAGGAGTCTGACTGAAGAGAAAATTCGAAAGGAGTTCGACTCCTAGAGGAACTTGACTGAAGAAAAAATTTGGAAAGAGTTCGGCTCCTAGAGGAATCCAACTAAAGGAGAAATTCGGAAGGAGTTTGGCTCCTAGAGGAGTCCAATTGAAGGAAAAATTTGGAAGAAGTTCAGCTCCTGGAGGAACTTGATCGAAGAAAAAATTCAGAAGGAGTTTGACTCTGGAGGAATCCGACTGAAGGAGAAATTTGAAAGGAGTTTGGCTCCTGGAGGAACTTGATTGAAGAAGAAATTTGAAAGAAGTTCGGCTCCTGGAGGAATTCGTCTGAAGGAGGAGTTCGGAAGGAGTTCAGCTCCTATAGAAATCCGACTGAAGAAGGAGTCCAGAAGAAGTTTGGCTCCTATAAAAATCTGACTGAAGGAGAGATCTGAAAGGAGCTTGGCTCCTGAAGGAACTTGACTGAAGGAGAAATTCGGAAGGAGTTTGGCTCTTAGAGAAATTTGACTGGGGTTCGATCGTTGAGGAGTTCGACTGGCTGAAGGAGTTCGGCTAAGATTTGAATGCTGGAAGAGAATTTTTGATCGAAGCTCTTCCATGATTACCAGTTGCATTAGGCTAAGCATCAGGCTAAACTTCGGTGGGAGTGGGGTTTATCCCCAATAGTTAATATTATTAATGATGGCATTTTGTTATTAGTGATGAAAGTTGCCATCGCTAATAACCTAGCACAGAATCTATGATTTTGATGACTATATTGTCGATGGTAATCTTACCATTGGTAATAGTCCACTTATAAACCTTTCTCGACCCCATTGGTGGGAAAAAAATTTTGAGTGAAAAAATTTTCTGTGCCTTCTCGACTCCTCATGCATCCTTTCCAACCTTTCCTACTCCCTGCATGTCCTACTTTTTGATGACTTGACTATTGAAAAATGTGTCCTAAAGCCAATCATCTAATTAAGTGGTAGATGATTGAAATTACTATATGAATTATCTAATAATAATAGTTATTTGATTGATTCATCATAAAAGTTCTATCTTTTTTAAATGATCTTTAAATTATGATGAAGTTCTTAGAACCATAATTAATCAATAAACAAGGATTTATCGAATGGTTCTTAAATTATTCATGACCAAATGATAAGTTATTAACAAAGACGATAACTTATCGAGTGTAGGTCGCTGTATGCCATATGCATTGGTTGTTCTCATAACCAAGTGGTGTGGAGACACTGATATGGCATTCAGATGAGATGTAGGAGTACATCTATACTGAACGTGACCAATGTAGCACTCTACTATCAAGAGTAGCTAGTTAATACCAATAGGTATAAGTGTCCCTCCGATCTGAGATCATCATGGTAACTTGCAAGCAACTTACTATACTTTAGTGTTGGACTGCCTGTATTTCTAATATAGGTTCGAAAGATTTTTGAGTATAGTTAAGTACTTATGAAGTCGGTGTGTAAGTCAAGATGGGATTGACCACTCTTGATTAGCTTCAGGAAGAGAATAACTCGCTGTGTTTCAATTTAGCAAAACTTAGGCCTAGGTAATCGTCGTAAGATGTGAAGGGGTTTGCAAAATTTTGAGATACAATAAAGATGACTTGTATGAGTATTAGACAGCATACTCAAAGTTGTCTTGAGCATTATTGGTCATAAGGATGAATTATACGGTAACCATAGGCCAGGGTTCTAAGAATGTTGCTTTGCATACATTCGACCTATCCAAACATCAGAAACTATTGCTAGATGGTAACTTCGATTGGTACAAAAATTAGTTTCTATGCTACCGACTTAGGTTCGAACCTATGGGGTCATACACATTAGAGCTTGTTATCTGATCAGATGGTTAATCAATGATTAAAAATCATTCTAAGGTCAATCCATCAATATGATTGATGTTTGACCTAATGCAAGTGTTGTAGGAGGATTGATTAGCAATTGGATTGCTAATTGGCTCAATTTGATTGAGCAATCAGACTGAGATCAAGTCTAATTGAATTAGATTTAATTAAAATTAATTTAGACTTAATTAGATTAAGTTCAATTGGTTTATTGGATAAGCCAATAGCAAGAAAGAATGATTTCTTATTTGACTAGGACTTGGGTGCACCTAATTGACTTAGGATTTAAATCAGATTTAAATTTTAATTTAATCTAATTTAATTAGGCTCCTAGTTAAACTAAGATCATCTTTAATTGTGTTTCATTTAATTTAATTTAAATATGATTTAAATTAGGTTTAAATCTATTTTGACCTAGTCAAACAAGAGGAGTCCCAGTTGGACTAGGATAGTCTCTCTTTCCTAGCGCTTAAGAAAACCCACACCCACACTTCATTTCCAGAAGTTAATGTAACTTAATTACATGCCTAAGAATGATTTTCCATGCCCCATAATCTGGAGATTTTGGAATAAATTTTGAATTGGTCAAAATTGGAATGTAGTTATGCATGGGATTCTATTTGATAGAGTCCTTAAAACCTAAAACTCTATCTCTCTCTCTCTATGAAAATAAATTCCACGCCTTCCATATTGTTGTGCACCCTTTTTCCATCCTTTTAGGAATGTTTTTTCTGGTTGTCCATGTTGAGAAATGGATGGGGTGGCATCTAAAAGTTGGACGCCACCAAGAGTCCTTCTAAGACTAGCCTTTGACCTAGTCTTTGGTTGTTAACCCATGCCACTTTTCAAGGCCCTTTGAGGATGTGATAAATCTCAGAAAATTTATAAAAAATCAGAGAAAAAGGAGGAGAAGGCATGGTGGTTTTGGGATGCCAAGATTCTTGGAGAAGTGCCTTTAATTAAGACATCAAAGATTGATGTCCAGAAGAGACAAGGTAAGAGAAGATTGTCTTCTCTTTATTTTTCTTTTATGTATTTTTTCTCTTGTTTATTATTTATGATTTTTATGTGATAAAAATTTGAGGGAGAGAGGAATAGGGTGTGGGGATAAGTGCTCCAAGTTGTTGGGACATGATATTTTTTTTGGACATGATTTGATCATGTCTTGATGAGAGAAGGAGAAGAGAAGAAAGGTCTTCTCTTAGCATTTCTTTGAGAACCCTTCTTCTCCTTATTTTTGTGAGAATTTTTGAGAGTAAAAAATCAGAGATGTTAGATCTAGAAACATAGAAAAAATCTAGAGGAGAAGGTCTCCTCTTGTCCTAGCATAGAGATGTTTTCAGGACATTAACCATTGATGTCCTAAAGGAGAAGATTTATCTTCTCTTAGGATTTTTTTTTTTATTTTTTAATTTATGGAAGATCCAAGGATTGAATTTTTTTCTTATTCCTTCTCATGTTCTTCATCTCTTGAAGTATTCAAGAGATCCGAAGAACATGTATTTGATTAACCATTAGGAGAGATCTGCGAGAAGCTAGCATTTTGAATGGATCTTCGTTCGATGAACCTTCGATCTGTATTGCATGGTGTGGATCATCTGTAGAGGTCGGATGCGTGTGTGGCTCTAAAAGTAATAATAAAAATTAATCATGGAGTTTTTGACCTGTGCAAAGGTAAGAGATCTAATCTCTTGGTAACCTAGATTTGATCTAGGGTTAGATCTAGAATTGCTCTAAATGTAGGTATTGATATGATCAATACGACTTATGATTAATTTGTCTTTAGATTTATATTTATATCATGACATATTATAGATCCTTTATGTAGTATTTTGTAATATGATTACATGCATATTATAGATTAAACTTTTTAATCTATGTTTTCCACTGCTTTAATTTTGAAAAAATTTTGAAATCTATGCACGAAATCCTACATGTTTTCCATCAGTGGTATCAGAGCATCTAAATTTTTTTATAACATGTTCATATATACTTAAGAATAAATTTAAAAATTAAAATTAATTAAAGATCGCACATACTGCCATGAGATTATCCTATTGTAAAGTTAATCCCTTATAATAAAAAGATTGTCCTAGTATGTGCTAATCTAAACCTGAATCATGAATTATTTAGATTAGATCTAAGAAAATTTATGATTTAATTTTTTAATTTAAATTTAAAATTAAATAGATATTAGATCTATTTTAAATTATTTAGATTAGATCTAAATAATATCAGGATTGCACATACTGTCATAAGATTGTCTGCTGTAAGGTTTACCCCTTACAGAGAAAAGGTTGTCCTAGTATGTACTGATCCGAGAAACCTAAATCATAAATATGTTAGATAACATCTAAAATAATTTATGATTTATTTTTATATTTTAAATCTAATATTAAATAATTTATGATCAGATTTTGATTATTTAGATGAGATCCATGTGATATGTTTCATGTTTTGATCTAGATCTTCATGTTGCATATGTTGATATGTAGCTTCATTTTTGAATCTAGTTTGTATATGTATGACATATAAGTTTTGTAGAATTTAAATTACGAACTTATTTTCTACAAAATTCTAGACTCAAAATTCTAAGACATGATCGAAGCATTGAAACAAATCAGATTTAAAACCATTATTTGAATTTGATTCAAAGTAAAGTATTTATAATTTAAAAATATTTTAAATAATAAAATCAAAAATTAGTTCTGTGGTTCCATAAATTCAAACTCATAAGCTTGAACTTAATTGAGAATTAAGCGATTGTTTAGGATCTAGGTTTGTGATTTGAAGATCCTAAGATAATTTCATAAAACATGGGTTAATGGGTTAGCTTTGATCAGTTCCTTAATTGGGTTAGATCTAGGGTTAGATTAAATATGGACTTAGTTAAGAAATTGATTAAATCTAATTAATAGTTAACTAGGATTAAGTCATTTCTTTAGATCAATTTAATAGTTGTAGTTGATTAAAGTCCATACATCTAACAAATGGATACTGATCGTGGCTCAGTGGTTGAGCCCGAGTCTTTAGGCAAACCAAATAAAAAATGATAAATCGATTGGTGTCTAAGATAAGTTTGGCATCTTAGATTGGTAGTTTTTAATTAGCAGCCTACTTACTTGGCCATTTTTGATGGTGTTTAAGGCAAGCCTTGGCAAACCCTCCCATCGATCTTACTTACCTACTCAATATGGTTAATCAGCTTTTGATTAGGTTGCTCATTGATTCGTTTTAACCCATGTCACATAGAAAATTGGTGAAATTGATTTCATTCAGTGAGACTGATCTAGATGCCCATGAGTTGAAATTGATCCTAGTCCTTGTTGATGACTTGAGAAGTCAGTGGGAGCAAATTGATCCATGTCCTTTCTATCCTTAAATTACTAATAATTTAAATTTTTTAAAATTATTAGATCCTTAAAATGACAAAGTTATAGAGATAACTGAGTCATAGCCTCCCATTAAGATGTTTGATAATGGATTCATTAACTCAATAATCATTGGAGGCCCATAGGCCTGGTGCTTGTTGACTAGTAGAATTATCATTCATCATCTGATGACTTAGATGTGTCCCTTTAATGGTGGTTAGGTTGACCAACCATAGTTGGACTTAATCATTCATTGGTTAGATGCACCAAGTATAGTTATGTTAATGGTTAGACTTAATCGGATCCTTACAGTGGAGGCCCTAGCCTACTAATTAGGTTTCTAGGGCAAAATTAAATTACTAGAAGTTATTTGGAGAAATAATTGATTATGAACCTATCCTTAGATGTACATGGGTTGACCAACCATAGTTGGGCTTATGTGCAGTCTATGTGGATTCTAGTATCTATTAGAAAATTAAAGTAATTTTTTGAATTAGAGGTAGAGGCTACCAATTCGAAGAAAATAGTGAAAGAGCCTTAAGACTAAAGTCCAAGTCTCTAGACTTAATATAATTCATATACTTAGATTATTATTCTTTTTTCTCAAAATAAGGCTAAACCCTAATTGCTCCTATCATAGTTAGACAGTGATGACTTATAGGATCCAACTTTGATAATTAGTATCGAAAGTTGAATTTGGTTTAGTAGTATGAATGGATTCGTACTGGGGCCTCTTAGCTCAGTAAAAATAATTAGTCCAAAATTAATCCAAATCAGGCATAGTACTTCTACTGTTAGAAGCAGGATCATAGAAAGAAGAATTATCTCACCTTCCTTAACCATAACAGGCTAAACATGAGAAAGAAGCAAAAGTTGCTCATTAAGGATGTTATATGATAACACCTTAAAATTTCTCTGTATATAATTCTACTACATGGGTATTAGATGTCGGTAGTCTTATGCAATTTGTTACAAAGACTACAAGTAAGTGGGATATTTAAAAATGGTGAGAAATACCTAAATGTTAGGGATGGAAGTCTTATTCCAATCCTAGCTTTAGAAATTATCAAGCTTATTTTCAAAGATGTCATTTTGAGTGATTGTCACTATTGTCCATCGTTTATGATAAATGTGATCTTTATTGGCCTTTTGGCTAGGGATGGTTATCATTTATCAATAAAGAGGATTGTTGTGATATTATTGTAATAATGTTACAATAATACATGCACAATAAAGAAATGACATTTAATATTTACATAGTCTGTTAAGTGTAATGTATACATCCAAGTTAGATTATGTCATGGATATCTATCTTTGGCATTATAGGCTTAGTTATCTTGACAAGAATAGGATAAATGGGTTAGCTTGAGAGGAAAATCTCGATATTAATGATTGTGAATCATTGATAGTCTATGAATCTTATCTTCTTGAAAAGATGATAAAGTCACCTTTTACTGAAAAAGATGGAGCTGATAAAGTTCTAAGTCTCATACATAGTGATGTATGTGGACCTATGAACTTAAGTGCCAAAGAAAGATATTAATATTTCATTACAGATGACCATCTGATCATAGGTGCATCTAGCTTGAATCATTTAAAATATTTAAATAATTTAATAATGAAATAGAAAAATAAATTGGATAAGGTATTAAAACTCTTCAATTAGATTGAGGAGGCGAATACTTATCCAGTGAAGTTTGTGACATATCTAGGAGAGACTTGGATTCTCTTAGTGAATTTTTTTTAGAACACAATGTATCTGAAAGAAGAAATTAAACTTTGTTAGACATAGTTCAATCCATGATAGGGTTCACTAGTCTGCCTATTTCAGGGTTATGCTTTACTGACTACTTGTTTTACTCTGAAAAAAGTTTTGAGTAAATCTGTCGCATAGACTCCATACTGGATATGGATCGGGCATAGATCTAGACTCTCTCACCTTCGATTTTGGGATTGATCAGGCTATGTCAAAAAATTGCACATAGATAAACTTGGATCCTGATCCAATAAGTGTTTAAGGGTTATTAATTCTACTATGCTGAAGAATATGAGATATTCAATAGCAGAAGGGTGTTCCTTTTGGAAAGAAGTTCCTTAAAAAAGGAACTGATGCCTGTCAAGTTGAACTAGTAAAAGTTTGACTAGTAGAAAAGAACTAACGTTATCTGGTAAACCTATAGAATCGAATTTGGTCAGATCAAATTCGAAGCCCATTAAAGTGTCACCTTTAAGGAGATCCGATAAAGTACCGTGTTAGCCAGATAGATCTTTAGTATCTAAGTCTGGGATGGCGATCCTATTGAGCTCGATGAGAATAATAAGGATCTGATCACCTATAGGGATATAATACAGTGGCCTGACTTTGAGAAGTGGCTTGGAGCCATATGATCCAAATTGAAGTATATGAAAATCAATAGTGTATGGACACTAGTTGATTCACCTGAAGGAATAAAATCTATTGAGTGTGAATGAATTTTTAATAGGATTAGAGTAGTGCAGACGGAAAGGTAAGGACCTATAAAGCCCATCTGAGTATCATCTCAAAGTTCGAACATACATTCTGAACGTATATCTTTATTATGAACAAAGACAAATCCTGTATTTATAATTAGGCAAAATATTTTATAGTATTATTTTTTATGTTGTTTGAGGATGAAATTCTCTTAATCGAAAATGGCATTCTAGTATTACAAGAAATAAAGGTTTAGCTATTATCTTATTTCTTTATGTACGAGATCAGACATGGTATACTTACTAGAGGTAGTGAGCAGACATCGGTTTGATCCAAATAAGAGCTACTAGAAGATTGTATAGACAATCCTTAAGTATTTAAAAAATACTAAGATTTAGTGACTCAAATATGGAAGTACTAACTTAAAACATATGGATGTTTTAATTTCAATCAAAATAAGATGATAACAAGAGAATGTCGGATCATATCCTAATTATAGGAGCAATCTGCTGGAAAGATTCCAAGCAGTATACTTTAGCCTATTCAGTTAGTGATGTAAAGTACATCGTGGCATATGATGCTACCATGTAAGCTGCATAGTTTTTGAGATTTATTAGCTGGTTGGGAGTGGCATCCTTCACCAATGGTCCAGTCCTATCGTAGCACTGAAGCCATAGCTCAGGCTAAAGAATCCAAGGATCAGCATATTCTGCATCACTTTTACCTTAGATATTAGATCTGGGTGACGTCGATCTTTAAAAAATTGATGTAAAAGAAGAAGTTGACTAACCCATTTGCTAAGACCTCAAAACTAAGGAGTTCTATGAACTCAAGTGAAAGATAGGATATTTGATATTGTTTTGATTGGCTTTAGTCCCAGTGAGAGTTGTTGGAAAATATGTCATAAAGCCAATCATCTAAGTGGTAGATGATTAAAATTAGTATATAAATTATCTAATAATAATAGTTATTTAACTGATTGAAATTAGTATATGAATTATCTAAGTGGTAGATGATTGAAATCTAAGTGGTAGATAATGTGTCAAGAGTAGCTAGCTAAGGTCAATGGATATAAGTATCCCTTTGACCTGAGATCATCATGGTGACTTGTAAACAACTCACTATACTTTGGTGCTGGACTGCCTATATTTTTAATATAGATTCGAAAGATTTTTGGGTATAGTCAAGTACTTATGAAGTCGGTGTATGAGTCAAGATTGGATTAACCACTCTTGATTAGCTTCAGAAAGAGAATGACTCATTGTGTTTCAATTTAGCAAAACCTAGGCCTAGGTAATCCTTGTGAGGTGTCATGAGATTTGCAAAATTTTAAGACACAATAGAGATAACTTGTATAAGTGTTTGACAGCAAACTCAAAATTGTCTCGAGCATTATTGGTCATAGGGATGAATTATACGGTAACCATGGACCAAGGTTCTAAGAATGTTGCTTTGCATACATTCGACCTATCCGAACTTCATGAACTATTGCTAGATGGTAACTTCGATCGGTATAAAAATTGATTCCTATGCTATCGACTTAGGTTCGAACCTATGGGATTACACACATTAGATCTTGTAATCTGATCAGATGGTTATTCAATGATTGAGAATCATTTTAAGATCAATCCATCAATACGATTGATGTTTGACCTAATACAAGTATTGCAGGAGGATCGATTAGCAATTGGATTGCTAATTGACTTAATTTAATTGAACAATTAGGCTAAGATCAAGTCCAATTGAATTAGATTCAATTAAAATTAGTTTGGACTTAATTAGATTAAGTTCAGTTGGTTTATTGGATAAGCCAATAGCAAGAAAGAATAATTTCTTGTTTGACTAGGACTTGGGTATATCTAATTGACTTAGGATTTAAATTAGATTTAAATCTTTATTTAATCTAATTTAATTGGACTTTTAGTTGGACTGAGATCATCCTTAATTGGGTTATATTTAATCTAATTTAAATATGATTTAAATTAGGTTCAAATCTATTTTGACCTAGTCAAATAAGAGGAGTCCCGGTTGGACTGGGACTCTCTCTCTTTTCTTGCACCTAAAAAAGCCCACACCCATACTTCATTTTCAAAAGTTAATGTCACTTAATTATACACTTAAGAATGATTTCCCATGCCCTATAATCTAGTGATTTTGGAATAAATTTTGAATTGATCAAAATTAGAAAGTAGTTATGCATGGGATTCTATTTGATAGAGTCCTTAAAACCTAAAACTCTATCTCTCTCTCTCTATGGAAATAAATTCCACACCTCCCATATTGTTGTGCACCCTTTTTCTATCCTTTTAGGAATGTTTTTGCTTGTTCTCCATGTTGAGAAAGGGATAGGATGGCATCCAAAAGTTGGATGCCATCAAGAGTCCTTCTAAGACTAGTCTTTGACCTAGTCTTTGGTTGTTAACCCATGCCAATTTTCAATGCCCTTTGAGGATGTGACAAATCCCAAAAAATTCATGGAAAACTAGAGGAAAAGGAGGAGAAGGCATGGTGGTTTTGGGACACCAAGATTCTTGGAGAAGTGCCTTCAATTAAGACATCAAATGTTGATATCTTGAAGAGACAAGGTAAGAGAAGATTGTCTTCTCTTTATTTTTCTTTTATGTATTTTTTCTCTTATTTATTCTTTATGATTTTTATGTGATAAAAATCTGAGAGAGAGAAAAATAGAGTGTGGGGATAAGTGCTCCAAGTTGTTGGAGCATGATGTTCTTTTTGGATATGATTTGATCATATCCTGATGAGAGAAGGAGAAGAGAAGAAAGGTCTTCTCTTAGGGTTTCTTTGAGAACCTTTCTTCTTCTTATTTTTGTTGGAATTTTTGAGAGTAAAAATCAGAGATGTTAGTTCTAGAAACATAGAAAAAATCTAGAGGAGAAGATCTCCTCTTGTCCTAGCATAGAGATGTTTTCAGGACATCAACCATTAATGTCCTGAAGGAGAAGATTTGTCTTCTCTTATGATTTATTTTTTCTTATTTTTATTTTTTGATTTATGAAAGATCTAAGGATTAGATTTTTTCTTTATTCCTCCTCATGTTCTTCATCTCTTGGAGTGTCCAAGAGATCCGAAGAACATGTATTTGATTAACCATCAGAAGGGATCCGCGAGAAGCTAGCACTTCGAGCGGATCTTCGTTCGACGAACCTCCGATCTATATTGCAAGTTCATGTGGATCACCTATAGAGACCGGATGCATGTGTGGCTCTTAAAGCAATAACAAAAATTAATCACAAAGTTCTCAACCCATGCAATGGTAAGAGATCTGATCTCTTGGTAACCTAGATATGATCTAGGGTTAGATCTAGAATTATTCTAGATCTAAGTATTAATATGATCAATACCACTTATAATTAATTTATTTTCAGATTTATATTTACATCATGATATGTTATAAATTCTTGATGTAGGGTTTTGTAATCTGATTACATACACAGCATTTGCCCCAACCTGTAGCCCCAGATTAAATCTCCTCCACCATTTAATGCCCTGACCCCACCATCTTCCATTCCCAAGCCAACCGCTTTAATTTTGAAAAAAATCCTACACCACGGCCCAGAGCCTAATGCCGAAGTGCCTCTATGCATAGCCCCGAACCTGCCACCTCGATCCCGCCCTAGGTCGCATTGACCTCGTGTCTTTCCATGGCCATGACCCGCCAACCTCCCATGCCCCATCCTAGTTGGGACTACATAGCCCCCCCTCTGCCCCTACATGGCCTATCTTGCCCACTGTAAGTAGCAGTAATAGCAACAACATTAGTATCCTAGTATTAATGATGGCATTAATGATGACTAGCCTAAATAAATAAATAAATAAATAATGAGATGTATGGGATTTGGATCTTGGATCAGAGTGTTCGAATCTCTTTGCTAGCCAAGCCCATCGCATTTCACCTTAGTGCTTATCCAAGTTGATGGAAAGTACACTATGTGTTAATTTGAATAAAATTTATAGCATGGAACACCATCAGTTGATTGATGTACATATTCTAATGTATCTATACATTTATTTATTTTTTTATGGCTAAAAGAATTATATACATTGATCAATTGATTGTCCACTATGGATGGTTTGGAAAATGCAAGTAATTCTATAGGTCATTACAGTAATCAAATGGTATACTGAGGGTTCAAAAAAAATTTTGAACTGAATTTTTTTTTTATTCTCCCTACACTGGAGAACTAAGAAAAAATATTGTCAAAATTTTTTTGGGTCTCTATTGCATATTATTTGATTACTATAATAGACCAATAGAATTAATGCATTTTCTAAATGAGATAGAATCTATCTTTACCTATTAGTTGATGATAGAATGCATTAATTTACTATGTAAGCTATTTTGAATGATAAAATAGTATTTAGTAATTATTTTATATTATGTATATGCAGAATTCTTAGATAGTCTGTCATAGATCATAGTTGGATGGACCATTGAGTAGTCGATGGAAAGATTTTTGTTGAATATAGAGAGGATGTAGAGTACTTTTGTGATTTTATTTTTGATAATGCGGCAATCTTGCATCAAGAACGGGCTCATTAATCTTGTAACAAATGTAGTAATAGAGAAATATTTGATAGGGATATAATTACTGCATGGTACCTGCATGGAGAGACGTGGGAGAAAGTTGCAAGGGTTAGAACCAAGCAGGGCATGAACATAGATAGAATGGTGGATATGGTTATGGATACGGCTGATCCTAAATTTAAGTGGGATATGGTGGAAGATTCAGAAGCTGACAACGATAATTTTTACCATTTGCTGAATGATGCCGATGAACCATTATAATCAAAATATGAAACATACACTATACTATTAGCTGTGTTAGAGTTATTGAACTTGAAGATCGAGTTTAATATGATGGTCAATTATTATGATAGGATGGTAGCAATAATAAAGAAAATGCTATTGAAGGATGAGAAGCTTGTTGAGAGCTTCTATGCTTCAAAAAAAATAATGAAAGGGTTGGGTAATGAGATATGAGAAACTAGATACATACCGTAATAATTGTATGCTTTTCTATAAAGAGGACTAACAGAAGAGCTCATGTGACATATGCGGTGCAAGCTAATTTAAGCCGAGGCAAGAGGGTAGGAATCAGAAGGACAAACCATACAAGGTTCTTCAATACCTTCCCTCACTCTTAGACTTCAGAGGCTCTACTTGTCCAAGAGTACTGTCAGGCAAACGAGATGGCACAAAGAAGGACCACGCAAGCACCCTGATATGATGTGTTATCCATCGGACAATCAGGCATAGAAGCAATTTGATGCTTGCCATCCTTTATTTGCTCAAGAATCATGCAATGTTTGGCTAGATCTATTTACCGATAGCTTTACACCATTCGATCATGTAGCAGCCCCTTGTTCATGTTGGCCAGTCTTTATTACTCCATACAATCCACCACCTATGATGTGCATGAAAGAACATAATATCTTTCTTACATTACTCATTCCTGGATCATGACATGCTGGTGGAAGCATTGATATATATCTAAGGCCTCTTTTTGATGAGCTGAAATTGTTATGGTCTGATGTCATTCATACTTTTGATGCATCAAAGCAGAATTTTGTAATTAAGACTACGTTGATGTGGACCATTAGCAATTTTCCTGCTTATGGGATTATATCAAGATAGAGTACTCATGCAAAGCTAGCATGTTCCTATTGTATAGAGTATAAAATCATTTCCGCTTGAGCATGGTTGTAAGCCCTGCTTGTTCGATTGTCATTGTCAATTTTTTCCTGAGCATCATTCTTTTCGAAAGCAATGGGATAATTTCAAGAGAAATAAGATAGAGAAAGACCATGCGCCCCAGTGACTCAGTAGTATGGAAGTATTTTAGAGGATATCCCAATTGGACAAAGTCCTATTTGGTATTGAATTTGACAAGCAAAAGTCTTGGGGGTTTGGTAGGACTTATGGTTGGGTAAAGAGAAGCATCTTCTAAAAATTACCATACTGGTCCACCAATTTGATCCATCATAATTTTGATATCATGCATATCAAGAAGAATACATTTGATAATATTTTCTATACTATTATGGATGTCAAGGATAAGACAAAGGATAATCCCAAGGCTTGAGCAGATATAAAGAACATATGCAAGCATCCTCTATTAGAGTTGGTTGAGGTGTCACCTGAAAAATTTTTGAAGCCAAAAGTATCTTATACCTTAACAAGGGAGCAGTTTGTTGGGCGTTTGTGAATGATGTAAAAATCTTAAATTTTTAGATGGTAATGCAAGTAATCTAGTTCGGTGCATTGATATCAAAGATTACAGATTCTATGGGCTAAAGAGCCATAACTGCCATGTATTTATATAATGATTACTCCCATTGGCTTGGTGTAATCTCCTTCCCAACTCTATATGGAGTATTTTGACTGAGCTTAGCCTTCTCTTGAAAGATATTTGTGCTACCAAACTATCCACTGACCACATATCTAGTCTTGAGGCTAGCAGTATAGAGACTATATGCAAGTTGGAGAAGATATTTTCTTCCTATTTCTTTAACTCCATGGAGTATCTCATGATTCATCTGGCATATGAAGCTAGGGTGTCTAGTGCAGTACAGATAGATATATCCATTTGAAAGATACAAGCACAATCTCAAGAAGAAAGTAAAAAATAAGGCCTAAGTTGAAAGTTCTATTATGGAGGCATACATAATAATAAAGAATTCAAATTTCAGCTGACACTACTTTAATCCTAGTGTGCAGACCAAGCTGATTTAAGTGGATCAAAATGATGATGATTGTGCTGAGGGATTAGAGTAGATCTCAATATTTGCCTATCCCACTCGAGAATTTGGGCTCAATGTTTGCCTGGTTTTCTCCGATACTGAACTTCAACAGGTAGAGACATATATTTTGCTTAACTATGCAGAGGTCGACCCATATATTTTGTTAGTGGCTATCATAATTCAATCTCTTTAATCACTTATTAGTATGCTTATCTTATGCAAGTTTAGGCAATATGATGAGATGTTGAAAGGAGAAAATTCGAGTATAACTGATGAAGAAATATCAACACAGTGCTCAGAGAGCTTTGTATATTGGTTCTATCAATTGGTTATTTAAGGCAGCAAGTCCATACCAAGAAAGCGAGACCATTAGATTATGGGCCTAAAAAATACGTGACATGCTATAGTGGCTGTAACATAAATGGTTTCAAATTTTATACCCAGTAGTATGAAAATTATAAAAGTATAATGAATAGTGGTGTGTGTATAAAAGGCAGTTGGTGGAAAGATCAGTCGGAGAGTGACTACTATGAAATCCTTGAAGAAGTGATTAAGATGTGCTACATCGGAGGTAATGGTGTCATTCTATTTAAGTGCCAATGGTTCGATACCGACAATGGTATGAAGGTTGATCCATGGCATGAACTTGTTGAGATCAAATATGGATCAAAAGCTTATGTCAATAATCCATTTGTACTAGCTGCATAAGCTACTTAAGTGTATTATACTTCTTTTCATCAAGAAAAAGAAGAAAAAAGATTGGTGGATTGTATGCAAAATTAAGTCTCTAATTGTTCATTACGCGCTCGAAGTGATGGAAAATATGTAGGATTTCATGCTTGTATTTCAAAACTTTTTCAAAATAAAATGTAGTGAAAGATGCAGATTAAACTATTTAATCTATAAAAGCATGAAATCTAATTACTAAACCCTACATCTAGGCTCTATAATATGTCATAATGCATACATAAATCTAAAAATAAATATTTTGGTATTGATCAGATCAATACCTTAGATCTAGAGCAATTCTAGATCTAGACCCTAGATCACATCTAGGTCAAGAAGAGATCAAATCTTTTACCTTTGCATGGGTTGAGAACTCCATGGTTGATTTTTGTTATTGCCTTTGGAGCCGCACATGCATCCGGCCTTTATAAATAATCCAAATGAGGCTGCAATACAAATCGGAGATTCATCGAACGAAGATCCACTCGAAGTGCTAGTTTCTACGGATCCCTCATGATGGTTAATCTAAAATTATTCTTTTGATCTCTTGGACACTCCAAGAGATGAAGAACACAAGAAAGAATAATGAAAAAATCTAACTCTTGGATCTCCTAAAAATTCAAAAATAAAAATACAAGAAAAAACACCCTAAGAGAAGATAGATCTTCTCTTTCAAGACATCAATGATTAATGTACTGAAAACATCTCCATGTTAGGACAAGAGAAGACCTTCTCCTCTAGATTTTTTTTCATGTTTCTAAATCTAATATTTTTTAATATTTTTATAGAAAAATCCTACCAAAATTAGAAAAGAAGAGTTTTCAAAGAAACCCTAAGAGAAGACCTTTCTTCTCTTCTTTTTCTTCTCTCATTAGGATATGATTAGATCATATCCAAAAATAACATCATGCCCCAACAACTTGTAGCACTCATCTCCATGCCCTCTCCCTTTCTCTCTTAGATTTTTCTTATAGAAAAACCATAAAGAAATAAGGAGAAAATAAATCTTGAAATAAAACTATAAGAGAAGACATTCTTCTCTCTTACCTTTGTCTTCATCAAGACATGAACTTTTCATGTCTTAATGAAAACTTGTTCTCCAAAGAACTAGGTGCCATCTTTCCTCATACCCTTCCTCTCCTTTTTCTGATTATGTGCATGAAATAACAGGGATTTTTGATGCCAACTCCTATCTCATAGGAGGCACCACAAAATAAGGAAAGACTAGGTCAAATGACCTAGTCAAACATTAAAGTTATGGGGCATCCAACTCTTGGACGCCCCTCCTATTATTTCTGCATGAGAACCAAAAGGGGATGCCCAAAAATCTGGAGAAAAGGGGTGACAAAAATAAATTGGGCATTGGAGGAAAAAGCAAAAGAAGAAAGAAATATTTTGGTCAAGAGGGACTCTATCAAATAGAATCCCATGCAAAACAACTTTCCAAAATGGACCAAATAAGATTTGATTGAAATATTCTAGAATATGGGGCATGCGAAAACATTCTTGGGCATGGGAAACTCATGAAAACTTCAAAAAATAAAAGGTGGGGCATGGGCTATATGGGCACAAGGGAGGAGTGAGAGTCCCAGTCCAACCGGGACTCTCCTTATTCGACCAGGTCAAAACTATTTTAAATCTAAATCAAACCAAATTAAATGCAACCTAATAAAGAACGATCCTAGTCCAACTAGAAGCCTAATTAAATGATATTTAATTTTAATTTAAATTCTAACTTAATTAAGAATTAGGTGCACTCAAATCCTAGTCCAACTAGAAATTATTTTTCTTGCAATTGGCTTATCCAATAAATCAATTAGACTTAATTAAATTAAATTCAAACTAATTCTAATTGAATCTAATTCAATTAGACTTGATCTTAATCTAATTGCTCAATCAAATTAAGTCAATTAGCAATCTAATTGCTAATCGATCCTTCTGTAATAGTTGCATTAGGTCAAACATCAGTCGTATTGATTATTTGACCTTAGAATGATTCTCAATCATCGATTAACCATCTGACTAGATTACAACCTCTAATGTATGTGATCCCATAGATTTGAACTTAAGTCTATAGCATAAAAATTGATTTCTATACCAATCAAAATGATCATCTAGCAATAGTACCCGACATTCGGATAGATCGAATGTATGCAAAGCAACATTCTTAGAATTCTAGCCTATGGTTATTGTATAATTTATCCCTTTGATCAATAATGCTCAAGATGACTTCGAGTATGCTGTCAACACTCATATAAGTTATTTCTATTATGTTTCAAAATTTTGCAAATCTCGTGACTCCTTATGGGGATTATCACGGCCTAGATTTTGCTAAATTAAAATATAGTGAGACATTCTCTTCCTAAAGTTAATCAGAAGTAATCAATCCCATCTTGACTCACACACCGACTCTAAAAGTACTTGACTATATCTTAAAATCTTTCAAACTAGTATTAAAAATACAGACAATCTCTTACCAAAGTACAGTGAGTTGCTTGCAAGTTACCATGGTGATCTTAGGTCGGAGGGGTGTTTATATCTGTTGATCTTAGCTAGCTACTCTTGACAGTAGAGTGCTATATTGATCATGTTTAGTATAGATGTACTCCTACATTCCATCTGGATGCCATATCAGTGTCTCCACACCACTTGGTTACGAGAATAACCAACGCATATGGCATACAGCGACCTACACTTGATAAGTTATCATCCTCATTAATAACTTATCATTTGATCGTGAACAATTTAAGAATCATCCGATAAATCCTTTTTTATCAATTGATATATGGTTCTAAGTACTTCATCATAATTTAGGAGTTCATTTATGGAAGATAGAACTTTGATGATGAATCAGCCGAATAACTATTATTGTTTGGTAATTCATATACTAATTCCAATCATTTACTACTTAGATGATTGGCTTTAGGACATATTTCCCAACAACTCTCACTTGGACTAAAGTCAATCAAAATGATATCAAATATCCTATCTTCCACTTGAGTTCGTAAAACTTCTTAGTTTCGAGGCCTTAATAAATGGGTCGGTCAAGTTCTTTTTTTATCGATCTTCCAAAAATCGATGTTATCTTGATCCAAAATCAAAGGTGATAGCAATATAGAGTATGCTGGTCCTTCGGCTCTTTAGCCTAAGCTATGGCTCCAGTGCTATGATAGGATTGGACCATCAGTGGAGGGTGCCACTCTCAACCTGTTAATGAACCATAGCAACTACATAGCTTATATGGCAGCTTCATATTGAAGAAAAATTTTGATTTCCCGGATCAGGTTCGTTCAGATCTGATCGGATCAAGAGATATATTTTAAAAATTTTTCTCTTTGATCTAGATTAGATCTAGGATATTTTAGATCTAATTCTTATTATTTTAGTAATTAAAATAAATTTAGATAAATTAAATTAAATTTAATTTACTTTGAAGTGGGTAATCTTATTACCAATTGATGATCCTGTAAGCAGTGGAAGATTCTGGATCTAGCCATGCAAGTGCCTGACCTCTACTGATATCCACTTGGACTGGATCTAGAGATCCTCTTCTTCTCTATCACATCTCCAAAAATTAGATCTGGATCTGATCTGGAGGATCTTCAAAACTCCTTTCGAAAATCAGCAGTTGTCCTTTGCAGCAGCGCAGCCTTCTAGCTTTTAGTCACCTTTCTCTCATCTGGACTGCACCAACCAAGAACCCAAAATACTTTTGGACATGAAGAGGAGAGGGAGAAGATGCTTTAGCATGGAGGAGAAGAGGAGAGGCAGCCTTGGGGCATGGAAATCTTAATTACTCTTTGAGTTGGGTGCAGGGTCTTATTTATAGACTAAGCATGATCCAACTCCTCTTCTTCCCAATTAATCATAATTCTTTGTAAAATCAGACCTAAATATGATTGGTGGAAATAGAGTCCCTTGGATTCCTCCTTAGATGGTGCCTAAGACCAGTCAAACTTGGTTCTTAGGAGAACTTAATCGAATATCCAAAAAGAAGGAAAAT
>QRFJ01000233.1:246205-381246 GCA_006176705.1 Cocos nucifera | reverse complement strand
CTTAATAGACTTTATAAATATTAAATATTATTTTTTTATTATTCATATATTATTGTAACATTATTCATAATAATATCATAATAATTTTTTTATTGATAAGTGATAACCATCTCTGATCGAAAGGCCAATAGAGATCATATTTATCATAAATGATGGATAATAGTGACAATCACCCAAAATGACATCTTTTGAAAATAAGCTTGATAATTTCTAAAGCTAGGATTAGAATAGAACTTCCATCCACAACATTTAGGTATTTCTCACCATTTTCAAACATTCCACTTTTCTATAGTTCTTGCAACAAATTGCATAAGACCACCGATATCTAATATCCAAGTAGTAGAATTATATACAGAAAAGTTTCAAGATGTTATCAAATAACATCCTTGATAAGCAAATCTTGCTTTTTTCTCTTGTTCAGCCTGTTATGGTCAAGAGAAGCAAGATAATTCTACTTCCTATTACCTGCTTCTAACAATAGAAGCACTATGCCTAATTTGAGTCAATATTGAACTAATTATTTTGACTGGGCTAAGAAGCCTCAGTATGAACCCATTCATACTACTAAATCAAATTCAACTTTCGATACTAATTATCGAAGTTGGATCCCATAGGTCATCACTATCTGACAGTGATTGGAGCAATTAGGGTTTAGCCTTATTCTATGAGAAAAGAACATAGACCTAATGTATATGAATTATTTTAAGCCTAGAGACTTGGACTTTAGTCTTAAGATTCTCTCAATATTTTATTCAAATTAGTAGCCTCTATCTCTAATTCAAAAAATTACTTTAATTTTTTGGTATGTACTAGAATCCACATAGACTGCATACAAGCCTAATTATGGTTGATCAATCCATGTACATCTAAGTATAGGTTCATAACCAATTATTTCTCCAAACAACTTCTAGTAATTTAATTTTGCCCCAGAAACCTACTCAGTAGGTTAGGGCCTCCACTATAAGAATCCGATTAGGTCCAACCATTAACATGACTATACTTGATATATCTAACCAACGAATGATTAAGCCTAACTATGATTGATCAACCTAACTACCATTAGAGAGACACATCCAAGTCGTTATATAATGAATGATAATTTTATTAGTTAACAAGCACCAGGCCTATGGGCCTCCAATAATTATTGAGTTAATGGATCCATTATCAAACACCTTAATGAAAGGCTATAACTCAGTTATCTCTATAACTTTATCATTTTAAGGATCTAATAATTTTAAAAAATTTAAAATTATTTTTGATTTAAGGATAGAAAGGACATGGATCAATTTGCTCCTACTAATTTCATTAAGTCAAGTTCTTCCACTAACTTCTCAAATCTTTGACAAGGACTAGAATCAATATTGGTCCACGGGCACCTAGACCAGTCTCACTGAATAAAATCTATCTCATTGATTTTCTATGTGACATGGGTTAGCATGAATCAATGAGCAATCTAATCAAGACCTGATTATCCATATTGGCTAGGTAAGTAAGATCGGTGAGAGGGTCTGCCAAGGCTTGCCTTAGATACCATCAGAAATGGTCAGGTAAGTAGGCTGTCAATTAAAAACTATCAATCTGGGAATGCTAGACTTACCTTAGATACCAATCGATTTATCAATTTTGATTTGTTCTGCCTAAAGACTTAGGCTTGACCATTGAGCCACGATCAGTATCCATTTGTTAGATGCATAAATTTTGATCAACTACAACTATTGAAGTGATCTATAGAAATGACCTAATCTTAATTAACTATTAATTAAATTTGATCAATTTCATAACTTAGTCTATATTTAATCTAATCCTGGGTCTAATCCAGTTAAGAACCTGATCAAAGCTAACTCATTATCCTTTAGCCCATATTTTATAAAATTATCAAAGGATCTTTAAATCACAAACCTAGATTCTAAACAATCACTTAATTCTCAATTAAGTTCAAGACTTATAGGTTTGGGTTTATGGAATCTTAGAATTAATTTTTGATTTGATTATTTAAAATATTTTTAAATTATAAATAGTTTACATTAAATTATATTCAATATATGATTTTAGATCTAATTTATTTTAATATTTAGATCACATCCTATGGTTTCAAATCTAAGATTTTGTAGAAAGTAAGTTCTTAATTTAGGTTTTATAAAATAAATATGTCATCTATATATATTCTAGATTCAAAATAAAAACTATATATCAACATATACAATAAGAGAATTTAGATATAAACATAAAACACATCATATAGATCAGATCATAAACTATTTAAATTTAGATTTAAAATTTAAAAATAAATCATAAATCATTTTAGATCTTATTTAATATATTTATGATTTGGATTATTCATGTCAATACATACTAGAACAAGCTCTCCACTATAAGGGATAAACCTTACAGTAGGATAACCTTATAATCAGTATGTCGGATCTGATATTATTTAGATCTAATCTAAATAATCTAAAATAGATCTAACATCTATTTAATTTTAGATTTAAAATTTTAAAAAATAAATCATAAAATTATTTAGATCATATCTAATTTATTCATGATTCAAGAATAGATTAGCACATACTAGGACAATCTCTTCATTGTAAGAGGTAAACCTTATAGCAGGACAACCTTATAATCAACATGTGCTATCTTTAAAATTTTATTTTTGGATTACCTTAATGCAAACATGATCATGTTATAAAAGAACCTAGATACTCTGATACCACTAATGAAAAATATGTAGGATTTCATGCTTGTATTTCAAAACTTTTTTGAAATAAAATACAGTGAAAGATGCAGATTAAACTATTTAATCTATAAAAGCATGTAATCTTATTACTAAACCCTATATCTAGGATCTATAATATGTCATAATGCATATATAAATCTAAAAATAAATATTTTAGCATTGATCAAATCAATATCCTAGATTTAGAATAGTTCTAGATCTAGACCCTAGATCGCATCTAAATCAAGAAGAAATCAGATCTCTTACCTTTGTATGGATTAAGAATTCTATGGTTGATTTTTATTATTGCCTTTGGAGCCGCACATGCGTCCGGCCTCTATAAGTAATCCACACGAGGCTGCAATATAAATTAGAGATTCGTCAAACAAAAATCCGCTCGAAGTGCTAGCTTCTCGCAGATTCCTTTTGATGGTTAATCTAAAATTATTCTTTTGATCTCTTGGATACTCCAAGATATGAAGAATACAAGAAAGAATAAGGAAGAAATTCAACTCTTGGATCTCCAAAAAAATCAAAAATAAAAACATAAGGAAAAATGCTATAAGAGAAGATAGATCTTCTCTTTTAGTTAATCAACGATTGATGTCCTGAAAATATTTCTATGTTAGAATAAGAGGAGACCTTCTCCTCTATATATTTTTTATATTTTTAGATCTAATATTTTGTAATTTTTTTCATATAAAATTTCATCAAAATTAGAGAAGAAGGGTTCTTAAAGAAACCCTAAGAGAAGACCTTTCTTCTCTTCTTCTTCTCTCACAGGACATGATCAGATCATGTCCAAAAACAACATCATGCTCCGACAACTTGGAGCACTCATCCCCACACCATCTCCCTTTTTTTCTTGTATTTCTCTCATAGAAAAATCACAAAGAAATAAGGAGAAAATAAATATTGAAATAAAACTATAAGAGAAGACATTCTTCTCTCTTACCTTTGTCTTCATTAAGATATGAACTTTTCATGTCTTAATGAAAACTTTTCTCCAAAGAACTAGGTGCCATCTTTCCTCACACCGTTCCTCTCCTTTTTCTGATTATGTGCATGGAATAACAGGGATTTTTTATGCCAATTCCTAGCTCATTGGAGGCACCACAAAATAAGGGAAGACTAGGTCAAATGACCTAGTCAAACATGGAAGTTATGGGGCGTTCAACTCTTGCACGCCCCTCCTCCTATTATTTCTGCATGAGAACCAAAAGAGGATGCCCAAAAATCTAGATAAAAGGGGCGACCAAAATAAATTGGGCATTGGAGGAAAAAGCAAAAGAAGAAAGAAGTGTTTTGGTCAAGAGGGACTCTATCAAATAGAATCCCATGCAAAACAACTTTCCAAAATGGACCAAATTAGATTTGATTCAAATATTCTAGAATATGGGGCATGGAAAAACATTCTTAGGCATGGGAAACTCATGTAAACTTCAGAAATAAAAGGTGGGGCATGGGCTATATGGGCGCAAGGGAGGAGTGAGAGTCCTAGTCCAATTGGGACTCCCCTTGTTTGACCAAGTCAAAACTATTTTGAATCTAATTCAAATCAGATTAAATATAATCTAATAAAGGATAATCCTAATCTAAATATGAGCCCAATTAAATTAAATTAAATCATATGTAATTTTTATTTAAATTCTAACTTAATTAGAAATTAGGTGCACTCAAATCCTAGTCCAACTAGAAATTATTTTCTTTTACAATTAGCTTATCCAATAAGCTAATTAAACTTAATCAAATTAAATTCAAACTAATTTTAATTAAATCTAATTTAATTATACTTGATTTCAATCTAATTGCTCAATCAAATTAAGCAAATTAGCAATCTAATTGCTAATCAATCCTCTTACAATACTTGCATTAGGTCAAACATCAATCACATTGATTGTTTGACCTTAGAATAATGCTCAATCATCGATTAACCATCTGATTAAGTTACAACCTCTAATGTGTGTAATCCTATAGGTTCGAACCTAAGTCGGTAGCATCAAAATCGATTCCTATACAAATCAAAATAATCATCAAGCAATGGTACCCGATGTCTGGATAGATCAAATGTATGCAAAGCAACATTCTTAGAATCCTAACCTATGGTTACCATATAATTCATCCCTTTGATTAATAATGCTTAAGATGACTTCGAGTATACTATCAATACTCATACAAGTCATCTCTATTGTATTTCAAAATTTTACAAATTTCATGACTCCTCACGAGGATTACTCAGGCTTAGATTTTGCTAAATTAAAATACAGCGAGACATTCTCTTCCTGAAGTTAATCAAAAGTGGTCAATCCCATCTTGACTTAAATATTGACTTTACAAGTACTTGATTGTATCCAAAAATCTTTCGAATCTATATTAGAAATACAGACAGTCCGACATTAAAGTATAGTAAGTTGCTTGCAAGTCACCGTGGTAATCTCAAGTTGGAGGGATATTTATATCCATTAGTCTTAGCTAGCTACTCTTGATAGTAGAGTACTACATTGATCATGTTCAGGGCAGATATACTCCTACATCCCACTTGGATGCCATATCAGTGTCTCTACACCAACTTGATTATGAGGACAACCAATGCATATGGCATACAATGATCTACACTCGATAAATTATTGCTCTTGTTAATAACTTATCATTTGATGGTGAATAGTTTAAGAACCATCCAATAAATCCTCTTTTATTGATTGATATGTAGTTCTAAGGACTTCATCATAATTTAGGAGTTCATTTAAGAAAGATAGAACTTCTATGATGAATCATCCAAATAACTATTATTGTTTGATAATTCATACTAATTTTAATTATCTACCACTTAGATGATTGGCTTTAGAATACGTTTTCTAACACGAAGAAGAAGAAGAGCCCTAATTATCAAAATGCTTTCAAGAGAATGAAATAGTAGGAGTTCATCAATCCTTCGATGATGTGGAATTGGATGCTCTAGGAATACTCCTATATAAAGATGGCCAACATGAGGAGGTAGATCCAACTGAGATTATTTTAAAAGACAATCCTCCCCAAAAAGAGAAAGAAATGAAAGAAGAAGAGGAAGAGATGGAAGAAGAGGAAGAATCGAAAGAAGATTCTAAAGGATACCAAACATCTGAAAAGGCCAATGAGTAGTGCTAAGTATATAATTTTTGGATTATTTTAATTACTTATCTTGTATTATTTTAAATCTTGTATTACCATAAATAATTATATAATTAATTTAATAAATTTATTTATTTTTATTTTTAGAGAGCATATATCATATCTTCTAGAGGCTGGAGCTATGCCAATCGAGGATAGAGCTCTCGAGGAGAGAGCGATCGCATGGCTAGTTCTCATAATTCTATACCTCTTACATCGATCAGTAAGCTTTAGTACTTTATATATTCTCATTTATATTATTTTATTATTTATTAACTAATATAATATTTTTTGTATTAGATTTTTTATGCTCAGGTTTAGAGGATAGAGGATCACCAGTGATCCTACAGTTTCATGTAGTAGCGGCTACTGACTCTCAGACACAGTGTCGTGGTCGAGGACCCACCCAGCTCATAGCACCTCTGGTAATATGCTCATTAGTGATCCTACAGTCCCATCTCAATTAATATGCTCAATTAATACGTCGATTGATACCAGGCCTAGTGAACGATTTCTTGAGTTGGCCATTTGGAGCTCATGATGTAGCCTCGGAGATATTTCTGGTAAGTCAAAATTAGTTTAATTTATTCCTTATTGATATATTGGTATTTTAATTATATATTAATATATGTTTGCTTCTATTTTGTAGGAGTCTTACCGATTCAAGATTTTCTAGGATGAGAAGGCTGGCCATTAGACCTTCGAGGAGGTAGCCATATGAAGGCTCCAAGATGGCCTCTATGCCTCAGACAATCCACCATCCAGCACTTTAGTTCCTAGTCACCATCAGACTAAAGGTCCTTCATGGATCATTGGATGCAGGCAGACATATGGCAAGCCCTCTATGATCAATGGAGCAGTAAGGAGTACTCTGGTAGGTAACAAAGGGCTTGGTAGAACCAAGCTACCCAGCATGATCCAATCAAGCACACGGATGGTGCGGTCGGTACACATGTTATGACCGATAGATTGGTAAGAAATCAATATCAAAACTTTTTACTAGAACTATAAAAATTTTTATATACATATTTTAATTAATTTAATTTTATTATTTACTTATTATAGACATGGTAGCTGGATCGTTCACCAGACTAGTTGTAGTTATGGTGGGCTACACACCAGTCTAGGAGGATTAGTGACTATTTAGATTCTATATCATGGTAATAACTTCAAACTTTATTTACTAATTAAGTTATTATAGGATTTAATTTTTATATTAGAATTAATATATTTTTGAACTATGTAGATGCATTATGCAAAGTACGTTGCTGAGAGGTATGACGATGACCCATCTTCTCAGCCCTTCCTTGATCTTGAGGGATGGCTTAGGGCCACTGGGGGGTGAGTAGGAGCTAGATCATAGATTCAGCCATAACTTTGATCCTCTACCATCTTGATATCCTTTGGCATTCTCATAAGCCTCGATGTCCCAGACCTAGAGCAATGCACACATAGAGGAGGTCGTGCAGAGGCTTCTGAGCCAGCAACCTTGAGACCTCCTGGATGCCATTTACGATACGATCATAGAGTTTCTTTGAGATCTGCTATTAGACTCATCATTTCAGCCATCACATCAAGTAATTATATTATTAAACCCTTGTACTTGATTTAAGTTTTTGTATTTAGAAGCTTTGTATATTTAGATTTGTCTGAAAAGGAGATCTAGGAGCCAAAAATTTAATCTAACCATCCAATGGATCGGGAATGTCTATAGCTCCATATCATCAAATTGAATGTGTAAGAATAATCTGTTCAAAAATTGAAGTAGTGTATCAAAAGATACACCTCCATATCGAAACTTACTAATATTATTTTATTTTTTTTATTACAGGATGCTAGAACATTCGGCTCTTATCCACCAATTGCTGGAGAGGAGCAAGAGGAGGAGGCAAGCGATGAGGAGGATCGAACCTGATTTTTTCTTTTGAAGTATTATATTTTTTTTGATACTTCTTATAAAAAAATATATAATTTATATTTTTAATAAAATAAAATTAGTTTTTAATTTCTAATTATTAAATTATCTTTGGATTTTAATTATAATAGGTATTATGAATCATAATTCATTATGATTAATTAAAATAGATTTTAAAAAAATTATTATTAATTTTTTAAAAAAATAAAAATTAATTATTAGCATCGGTATCAATGATGATAAGTGCCGTTGCTAATAACTATTAGTGACGACTTTAGAGATGAAGGTGTCATTACTAATATTTCTTAAAATAAAATTTTTATTTTATTTAAAAATTATAAAAATTAGATATGCCATTAGTGATGGTATTTTTGGTTGCTAATAATTATGAGTGATAACATTAGCCATAAAAATACCATTGCTAATATTTTTTAAAATATTTTATTTTATTTGATTTAAAAATTTAAAAGTATTTGAGATGGCATTAGCGATGGTAATTTCTATTGCTATTAAGCATTAGCGACGGCATTAGCCATGATATTGCTATGGCTAATATTTTTTTAAAAAATAATTAAAATATTAAAAAAATATTAGAGATAAAATTTTTCTATCTCAAAAGCTGTTGCTAATAGCCTTATTAGTGATGGCTAGTTCTACGATCATAAATAATGGTAATTACTGATAAGAATTATTCAGATTGGATTTTATGATGGTATTAACGATGATGGGGTTATTAGCAACGACAGATTGACTAATAGCAATGGCAGATTGACTATTAGCAATAATATATTTAGCCATCCCTAATATTCTAGATTCTTGTAGTGAAAGTATCATTGATATGTTCACTAAATTTACTAATATATAAATAGTTTCAAAAGTCTTGGCAGCACTATACTAATAGTGAACTTGTTCGTAAAATTCTTAGGTTATTGTTAAAGAATTGAAAAGCCAAGATGATTGCAATCCAAGAAGCTAAAAATCTCAATAAGTTATTTTCAAAATAACTTATTGGCTCACTTATGATTCATGAGTTAAGCATGAACTAGAATGTGAAAAAAGAGGCAAAGAAGAGAAGAACAATTATCTTATAATCAATGACTAATGAAGATGTAGAGAGTGATACGTTAGAGAAAACCGACAATGATGATAAAATGGCCATGATTATTAGAAGATTCAAAAGATTCATGAGAAAGAAAATATTTGGCCCCAAGAAGAACGGATATGCTAGAGGAGAAGGAAGCAAAGAAAAGGAGAGAAAAAGAAAAATGAGCAACGAACAAGATGTTATGAATCTAAGAGACCTGGACAATTTAGAGTCAATTATCCTCTTCTAAAAAAGAGCTCAAGAAAATTCAGAAAGAAGGCTTGATGACTGCATGGAGCAATGATAAAGATTCTAGCTCCAAAGAAGATGAAGAATCAAAAAAAAAAAAAAGCAAACTTTTGCCTTATGGTGCATGAGGATGAGATAAATGCTAATAACTCTAATAATTTTGTTGCATGATGCCTTTTATAGTTAATTGATAATTTTAAAAAGCTATCTCTTAAGAATAAAGAACTTAAAAAGTTAAATTATTTATTAATTGAAGAAAAAAATTTTAAAAGAAAAAAAATCTTTTAAAAAAGCAAAATGATTTAATTGAGAAGAATAAAAGTCTTTAAAAATAAGTTAATAAATTAAAACCTGTTGTTGATAAGTTTACTCTTAGCTTATAAAATTTGCAAATGCTTTTAGAAAAATAAAAAATTATTTTTGATAAGGATAGCCTAGGATTCAATACTTTAACTAAACAAAAAATTTTGAAAAATAACTTTTGTAAAATCCACATCTGAAAATCATGCTATGATATATTTTAAATATAATAAAATAGAATATAAATTTATTGATTGCAACATATTTAAATTTGAAAATACTTAAGTGAAGCAAATTTGGGTTCCAAAGGGAACCATCCCAACTAACCTCAAAGGATCTAAGAAAGCTTGGGTACCTAAAAAGATTTGATCTTTATTTTGTAGATGTGCTTGGCATTCCTTGAGATGAAGAGGAAATGGTATCTAGACAACAAATGCTCAAGACACATGATGGGAGATAAATCTTAATTTAGCTCTCTTAAAGCCAAAAATTGAGTTGTTATATTTGGAGATAATGATAAAAATAAAATTATTAATCTTACTATATAAAAATCATTCCTACCATTTTCATTAAAAATATTTTGCTTGTTGATAGTTTAATGCATAATTTACTTAGTATAAGTCAATTGTATGATAAAGGATTCAATGTTTCATTTAAATCATCGCATTACATTATAATTAGTTCCACTGACAATGGTATTAAATTCAAAGAAAAAAGATATGAAAATATTTACTTGGTGGATCTTGATGATCTTTGTAAAGATAGCATGGAATATCTAGTTACTATGAATACCAGAGTCAATGAAGCTAGTTAGATTTGGCATAGTAGACTAGATAATGCAAACATGAACTCTATTGCTAGATTAATTAGAAATGATTTAGTTAGATATTCATTAAAAGTTAATTTTAAAAATAATAAATTTTGCAATGCATGTCAATTAGGTAAACAAACAAAATTTTATATAGATTTTTTTAGGCCTATCAAGACTACTAGTCTTGATAGCAAATGTTTTGCCTTTATTATTATTTGTGATTTTCTCAATACACTTGGGTTTTTTTTCTTGCATACAAAGATGAAGCATTTGAAATGTTTGCAAAACTGTTTAAGAAAATCATAAGTGACAAAGAATGCAACATTTTAAAAATTAAAAATGATCATGGTATTGAATTTGAAAATCAAGTTTTTAAAAAAATTTACTTTGAAAATAGAATGGGTCATAACTTTTCTACACCTGGAACACCTTAGCAAAGTGGGGAGAAAGAAAGAAAAAATATGACTTTGTAGAAGATGGCATGGACCATACTTTGCGAAAGAAATCTACTAAAGTATTTTTGGAAGGAAACTATAAACACTGCATGCTATATAATTAATCAAGCATTAATTAGACTAATTTTAAAGAAAACTCCCTATGAGCTATAAAAAGGAAAGAAATCAAATATTTCTTATTTCAAAGTTTTTTGGTTGTTGGTGTTTTATTTTGGTATATGGTAAGGATAAACTAGGCAAATTGGATACTAAATTAGATAAAGATATTTTTCTTGATTACTCATCATCTAGCAAAGCTTTTAGTATTTAATATAAGAACACCAGTTATAGAACAATCAATTCATTTTGTATTTGATGGGGCTAACATTTTCAAATCAAGAGATGTAGATGTAAATAATGATGCAGGTACTCTTGAAAAGAAGATGAAAGAAATGTCGCTAGATGATACTCCTTCTCAAAACCAAGAAGCAAAGGAGCAAGAACAAGAGATGGAAATGAAGAAATACATGTACTTCCATCATTGCTTAATAAGGTACACATGATTGATCAAAGGAATAGAGGTATGCTCATAGTCATCCTAAAGAACTCATTATAGATGATCCATCTCAAGGCATTAGGACTAGAGCATCAATTAGGAAAGCATTAAATCATTTTGCAGTTGTTTCCCATGTTAAACCTGAAACTATGTTTGAAGCTGAAAAGGATGCTAATTGGATAATGGCTATATAAGAAGAACTAAATCAATTTAAAAAAAATAATGTTTGGAATTTACCTAAAAACTATCCTATTATTGGTACAAAATAATTTTTTCAAAACAAACTTAATGAGCAAGGCAATATAATTAGAAACAAGACTAGATTAATTATACAAGATTATAATTAAGGAAAAAAGAATTGATTTTAATGAAAACATTGCATAGTTACTAGACTTGAAGCTATTAGATTGTCCTTAGCATTTGCATGTTTTATGAATTTCAAGCTCTTCCAAATGGATATAAAAAGTATATTTCTAAATGGATACATTGCGAAGAAAGTTTATATAGAACAACCTTCTAGTTTTGAAAATAAAAAAAAAATTAATTATTATATGATTTGAAACAAGCTCCATGAGCATGATATGATTGTTTAAGTAAATTTTTACTTGAAAATAATTTTAAAAGAAAAAATATTAATACAACTATTTTTATTTAAAAAAATTAAATAATTTTTTAATTATTTAAATTTATAATGATGACATAATATTTGGTGCTACTAATGAGCTTCTATGTAAAGAAAAGCTAATATACGTGAGTTCGAGATGAGCATGATGGAAGAATTAACCTTCTTCTTGGACTCCAAATCAAGCAATCAAATGAGAAGATCTTTATAAAACAAAAGTAAATATGTAAAAGAAATCTTGAGAAAATGTGGTATAGAGAATGTCAAGAGTATTGGCACCTCTATGAGTTAAAATTGCAAGCTCAGTCAAGATATAAAAAGTAAAGCAGTGAATCCTAAGTTTTATAAAAGTATGATCAGATTATTACTTTACTTAATAGTAAGTAGACCCAATGTTATATTTAGCATTTATATGTGTATTTGTTATCAATCTAATCATAAAGAATCATATGTAATTGCTATTAAAAGAATTTTTAAATACTTGATTGATACTCAAAATGTTGGTTTATGGTATTCAAAATAATCTTCTTTGGATTTGATTGGTTATTCTGATACCGACTTTATTGGATGTAAATCAGATAGAAAAAGTATAAGTGGTACTTGTTAATTTCTAGGAGTGAATTTGATATGATGGTTTAGCAAGAGATAAAATTCAATAGCATTGTCTATAGCAGAAGCCGAATATATTGTAAATGGAAGTTGTTGTTTTTAAATTTTATGGATCAAATAACAATTAGAAGATTTTGGTATTGCTTATAGCAAAATTTCTTTTAGATGTAATAATACTAGTACTATCAATTTAAATAAAAATTCAATTCAATATTCAAGATCAAAGTATATAGAAATTAGACATCATTTTATTAGAAATTATGTACAAAATAATGATGTTATTATTAAATTTGTATCCATTGATAATTAGATTGCTGATATTTTTATTAAATCTTTAAGTGAAGAAAGATTTTACATGATTAGAAAAAATTAGGCCTTTATGATCTTTATGATTAATTTATTTCAAATTGATTTTATGAATGGTTAATTCATTAAATTTATGCTTCTTTATATATGTATTTGAATGTATACTTGATTGATTTTGATGTGCACTAAATGTGGCTTGATTGATTGCATCATTTTTAGAAAGCCTAATTTTGAAACTCCTTCTATACTAGTTTGAGTTGGCTAACCTAGAATTATAGTCGACCCATCGTTAGCCGACTAACCCAAAAATCTTAGTCAACCCACATTGAGCCGACTAACTTGTGAATTAAGTCGACTCAGATCTTGGGATCTAGCTATTTAACAAAAAGCCCTAGGGGACCACTCTCATTTTTTCACTTTCACTTTCCTAAGTGGCTCTTTGCAAGGCCTTGCCCTACTAAATAGTTCCTTCCTTCATCATTTTCTTTGGATTTATGGCGATTTTGGAAGTTCAAATGGCGCTCAAGAAACAACTTGCTTACCAAATAAAACACCCTTGCCAACACCCTCCACCAAGAACACATTCTCATGGATCTTCTTTGTGGGAAAGATGGATGAAGTTTCGATCAGATCCAAGAGTGGAAATGGGTACAAGCTGAGTGATCCATCATATTCACAGCCCAAGGCAACTCAACCTCCTCCTCAACCATGAGTACTAATTCCTCCTCCACTGTAGTCGATGGCTCATCCTCCTCCTCACTCGTTAGATCAAGTTGTTCCTCTCTTGTCAAGATCAAGGTATAGGAAGGAACATAGATTTTGTTTTCCTAGAAAAAGAGTGATTTGAAATTGGTAAGAAAATAAAGAATGTTGATTGGAAATTTCTTTGCACCTTAAACCTTCCCACTTATCCCAACCTTGTTAGAGAATGCTATAGGAATGGCAAAGCAAAAGATAGCACCATTGGATTAGAGGTAAAACGAGTTAAGATTCTTCTAAATGCTGCTTCACTTGGTCTACTTCTTCATGCACCTACTGCATAAGTAGATAGACTAGATGACAAGTGCAGTGGATTGAAGACTGTTTTGGAGAGAGAGCATGTAGTGGCTTTTGAGGAAATCCTAATGAGCCATCTATTAGTTGAGATTGGATTATTGCATGACATGATAGCTAAGATATTCATCCCAAGAGTTGGATGTTTTGGCTCTATCAGAGAAAGGGATGTAACAATTATGCATTAAGAAAATTTCCTTCAACCTTCTGGCTCTTATGGTTAAAATAATGCAACATTCAACTTCTCGTGTAAAGTTAATTCTACCATGTGGTATGTTCCTCACTTTGGTGTTCAAAGAGTTTAAAATCAACTTAGATAGGAAACCTTCAAGGAAGTTGCAGCACTTTGATACATAAAATCACAAATCACTAAGGAGAATAGGTTATATCAAAGCTGATGATCATTAGATCAAAAAAGGAGGGGAAAGAGAAGAAGTAGAAGGAGATAAGATAGAGAGAGAGGTGAGCCAAAGGAACAACAGGAATAAGTCCCTTGCTCATCTATGACTTAGCTTCCTTAGCTTGCAGATTTTACTTCCCTGGCAGTCCGATTAACTGAAGATCAAGTGAAGAGTTATCTCAACATGTTCATGACAAGCTTCTTGGGTCCATGAGAACTCTAATCAAAGAAATGTTGGATGAGTGAGTTCATGTTTCAGGGCCCTAGGACTCTTAAGATCTGCTACCTTCTGATCCTGCACCTATCTTTGACTAAACTCCACCTTATCTTTTGCATTGCATGTTCATATATTTGCTCATGTATGACTATTTGGTCCTTATGTTTCTTTTTCTATAAAATATTTCATAATTGATTTATCTAAGAATAAGAATAAGTTTTTATTTTAAATCCATTGTAATTATTTCATCTTCTTTTTAAAATAGAAAAAAATTAGAAAGAAAAAAGAATAAAATTTGGTTTTAATCTTTGGTGTGATCCATATTTTTCTAAAAGTGATCATAATAAAATAAAATTAATGTCTATAGGAAATAATCACTTCAAAGTAAATCTTCCTAGATGCCTATATCATGGTATTTAATAGTTGAATCAATTTGAAAAAAAGACCTAAAGTTGGGGGATTTACAAATAGGTAATGTTGCTCCAATATCTAATCAAATAGCTACTATGGTACCAATCAAAAAGACTGCTATAGCTACCGGATAATGAAATTAATTTTGGGATTTATTGACATTCTCCAAAAAAGGTACTGTTAATAATCTCATTGGTACTGAAACCATTAAAAGAATACCTAGTAACTTATTGGACACTATGCAGAGTATTTAAAATATGGGAAAGAAATACCATTCAGATAATATTTTTGAAGAAGCTACAAATGGATCTGCCAGTTCACCAATCATAAACGGTTCTAGAACTACTAAGCTTACATTACATGTGAGAGTATCTAGAATTATTACTAAAAAAATATATAAAAGATCATTGGGATTTTGAATATTATGTCAATGTAATGTCATGTTTTTTTTATAAAACTGGTTGAATGAGCACCTTCTTATTTGAATGAGTAGATCACAATTGAAATGATAACATAACTGATTAATTGGTATAATAATGGTAAAAATACTTGATTAATTCACTTATACTTGATTATGCTGATAAAAAATTTAACCAAAAGAAGAGAAAATTAAAAAAGAAAACTCAAATTGATCCTTTTTGATTATAAATAAAAAGGGAGAGAATAAATGAAGAAATGAAGAATAAATAGAGAAATTTGAAAGAAATTGAAATTTTTGAGAGAAATTAGTAGTGATCAAGAGTAAATTTAAAAATACTGCTTTTCTACATGAGATAGGGGTAGTTTTGTTTGAGCTTTGTTTAGAGTTTGTTTAAAATTTAATTTGATCAATACTACCTTATTCACATGAGAAAGGAGAGCTTGATTAAAATTTGATGAATGCTTAATTTTTGCTTTTAAGATATATTGTATCAAAATTTCAAACCTATTAGTACTTGAAAGGTAGTACTCAAAGGATTTTATCATCATTAAAAATGGAGAGATTTTTAGTCTTAGAATTAATTTTGATGATGTCAAAAAAGGTTGAGTACAAACCATGATTACTAATGATGCTTTTGAGAGTGATTATAGAATTTCTCATAATGCTCAAGATTGATTTAATTCAAAAAGAAGTCCTTTTAAATTTAAGTAATTTTGAGTTTTCAAGTTAAAGATTCAAGTTTTGGAAGAAAAGAAAAATGAGTTTGGCATAAAAGAAACATGATAAAGTAAAGTCTAGTGCAGAAAGACTTCTCAACAAATCTAACTATTCATAAATTAATTTTGAAAAGGCAAGTCCAATTTAAAATATTTTTGAATAAAAAAAGCTACTTAATATCAACTTTAGCATGCATGGCACACCTATGAGTTGACCAAAAAAGGAGCTTTGCTAATCTAGTCTCAGTTCAAGAGAAAAGATAGAAAGATATGAAATTTGGATGATCTCCCTTAGCCGACTAAGATACAGTCTTAGTCGACTTACCAATTTGGATAGCTGAGTCAATCTCAGATTTAAGGTGAAGACAGAAAATTGAAGATTTCAAAAATTCTTCTGAGCTGATCAAAAAAGTAATATAGTCGACCAAGACTAGAGCTTAGCCAACTTAGTCTCAGAGGCTGAAGAATACAAAAGCAATGAAAATTCAAAAGTTATCTAAGTCGATCCAGAAAGTTAGTTAGTCGACGAAGTCATGAATGTTAGCTGATTAAGAAGATATCTGAGCCGACCTAGTCTTAGGCAAATAGAATAGATAAAAAGTTAAAAAATTTGCATTTATTCCTAAGCCATCTTAGAATTTCATCTAGCTAATTCAGCACTTTCAATTAGCCGACTAAGAGCTTGGGTGAGCTAACTTATAGATTTTTAATAAAATAATAGCTAGTTTTTCAAATTATTTTAAAAGATCATATTTTCTTTGTAATGGCTATTTTCAAGTTTTCAATGGCTAGAGCATTAATTATACATATTTTTGAGGCCATAAAAATAAAGAATTCAAATAGAGAACCAAGAGATTAAATTGATTGAGTTTATTGAATTTATTCTTCACATTATGAAGTGGAATAAAAAGAGAGAGAGAGGAAGGAAATTAAGAAAGCTTTTAGTTTAGATCTTCCTACATTTACTCAACTAAAAAAAGAGAGAGTGTATTAAATTAAGCCAAGTAATTGAAGAGCTCATTCATACCAACTTCTTTTGGAGTTTGATGTTTCAATTTTTTTAAATTTAATGTTCTTGTACATCTTTCTTTAACTATCATTATAAGTTTTTTGGAGGGAAGAAACTTGAGGGTTATTAAAGGGTTAGTCTAAGCCATAAATTCGATATTATAAAGTTTTGATTGGTGAGCCAAGAAAAATCAAGTTGATTGATTATAAGCTTGAAAAAATAATCAGTTTTAAGATTTTGGTTGGTGAGCCAGAAAAAACCAATGGGGTTGGATTGTCAACCTATGAAAATAACTGGATTGTAATCTTGAGAAATTATGGTTGAAATTTTCAAGTAGGTTAACTTTGAAAGTGGACATAGGTGTTGAGTTGAGCACCGAACTACTATAAATCTTGTATGTTTATGATTATGTATTTATGTTTACATTTTCTCTTTTGTTGCATATTTATTTTTTGTTAAACACTCCATACACACTCTTAAATTTGTTATTGCTAACAACCTCTTCAAATAATTTTTAAAAAATTCAATTCATTATCCCCTTTCTTGGGTTGACACTTTTAGGAAATACTAGTATACTAGATCAACTCATATAATTCATCCCTACTAATGTAGATGAGGCTATATAAATGCTCAAGTTCCACATATATTACTTGGTCAAGCGTCCATACATCCCATCGTTATTTGAATGAGGCCACACATACCATGTAGCCAGGGTTCGAATGGGAGAAAAATACCACTTGGCTAGAGTACATATATTTTTAAGTTAAATATTATTTTCAGATATATAAAAATTTTATAAATTTCTCTTAAATTATTATATACTTTCAAAATTTTCATGTCAAAATTAAAAATAAATTCAAAGAACCTATTAAAGTTTTAAAAGAATAATAGTTCAAAATATTTGCAATGAATAGTAGACTCAAAATATAGAGCATATAGAAAATGATTTTAAAGTTTAGAAGTTTAAAAATCTTTGTCTAAGATCCAGTTGGCAGTCATTGCCTATTCTTATGATTCCTTATAGATAGAGGCTTTCCAACATAGTCTTAGTTTTAAATTTATTTATTGCATTTTTCATATAAGCACCATAATTTGAATACATACCTACCGACTGTATATTTAACCTCTGCTCTAGTCTTACTCTTGCTAAATCTTATTTTATACCTTTGTGCTATATTGTACTTGACCACAGCATTTTTGAACTTCTAGTATTAAATGTCATATACAAAACCTGACATCCCACATGTCAGTCTTGGGCTTTAAATATGTCTATTTTTTCTTTCTTCTTAGCTCACCAATCTCATTCTCAGAATTTGACTTAGAGGCATCAAACTCTAAAGAATTATGGTAATCGTTATAGTAATCACTTTGATAGCTTAGTTTTGTACTCACACTCATAGATGGTTGGCACTCCTGAACCTCATCTGCCATGTTCTTGTTCTTACTTCTTGCTTCCTTCAATATTTTCCACATATCTTTCAACTCCTTATTATCAATAAATAGCTCAGCATCCGTGTAATAGCTATCATCACTCTTTGCATCTTCACCGTCAGCATCTAGGATGTAGTCTTCATCCTTAGAAGCTTCACCTTTTTGAGCTCTAGGTCTCTCTACCACTTTCTTTCCTTTGCTTCAAGCCCTAGATCTCTCTACTATATTCCTTTTTCTTTGCTGCTCACCCCTTCTTAAATCTGGTTTTCTGCTACTCTTTTTTCCAACATGAACTCTCTCTCTTTCTCTCTCTCTGACCGCTTCATTGATTATTTTATCAACTACCTCTTCATCTACATAAGTTTGAAGAATCTCAATTGCGTCCAATGCAAGCTCTATCATCTCTTCAAGTACACCATGTTCATACACAATCCTTATTCCCTTGGCATTATTGAGAATATACACCCAGCAAAATATCCTTGCAACTTCATCATAGTATAGCTTCCCCACTATATTGTGTAACTTCTCATAACATATGCTTTATATATTATGGATGTCATGATAGGCTACACCCCTCCTATTTAGTCAATGTGTTTACCCTTATTGATAAAATTGCCACAATAATGCACTCTATGATGATTGTCCACTCCATATGACATATAAAATAATAATCACTTTAGCAGTGCAATACATGCAATACATTGGGGTATATTAAACCATCCCAAACAAACATAATTATTTAACCCCACTTGGAAGGATAAAGTGTAACATATAGCTCCATAGTGCACATGTTATAATTATTTAACCCCACTTGGAAGGATAAAGTGTAACATATAGCTCCATAGTGCACATGTTAGACTAAAAAAATAAAAACACTTTGGGTCCACTTCCTATTAAGTATCAAAGCTTCAGGACCATATTAAAACAATAATAACAGCATTATGACATCATTTATTGATATTATTTGTAATCACTAGCAATATTTCAAGTTTCCAATAGAGTTAGGAATGCAAGATCAACGGATGATGGGTAAAACCTAAGGGATGCATGATTAAAGTAAAATAAAAAAAGCTAATACAAACCGATGGGATTACCTTTGTCGCTAAAGTGGAAAGGAATCTTGCCAGTCACTACTGCTTTATGCCTAAGGAAAAATCAATACAATGTCTCGCAATCATTGTCAGTCACCAATCATCAAACGGGAAGGATAAATGAAATTAAGAAGTGGAAACCCTAGCCAAAAGAGGGGTGGAAAAGGTTGAAGGTAGTTTAGTCCACATCAGCTAGTTCAATCTAGATTGGTAACCTTTAAATGCTACTTGATAACACGTGACCATTTCTATCATGACAATCAAATGGAAGTAATTGCTAGGGTATTAATTGCAAAATCCTGAAAGTTGGATGATATGATTCACTAAATTGAAGTAAAAAAAAAAAAAATAGCCTCCAAAACATTCAGTGTTTTGGGAATGATTAAGCCTCTTTTAATTTACTAATGTGATAGATGTATATTTGAATATCATAATTAAAGGTCCTGGGAAGTTTATGGTTTTTTGACTTTGTGCTTCCTATGTTTGTTGTCTAGTAAGACAACCCGGTGGGGGGATGAATTAGGTTTTCAAAAATTTTTGACAACTTAAAATAAATATGTACACAATTTTACGTGAATTATATGAAGATGCAGTAGAAGCAATTTAATAGATATGCGAGATATGAAGCAATGAATAAAGTAAGATAGGAGAAATCAAAGCCACACACACAAGCCAATTTTTATAGTGCTTCCATGTCAAGCACAACACTGACATTCACTTCCCAAGCAATCCCCTTAGGAGTTCTACTATAATCATTAAGATTATTTTTCAGACTCATAATCTAAATACAGTTAGTTTTTTGGGTTCACCAATCAAAACCTTTATCCCAAGTCACTCCTAGGTTTATATACAAACCAATTTAAAGCTTAGATGAGACTATCCCTAAGTTTCTATCTCTATTGAAACTTGCAAATAGTGAAAAATAGAATATAGATTAAAGCACAAACAAAGAGCTTCTTAATGAGTTAATGAAAAAGTCGTTGAAACCCAAGCTAAATAGATGAGAAGCTTTTCAATTAATGCACCCTTCTTCCTCTTGAAAGATACTTAAATGGATAAGAAGCAAATGGTTGGAGTTTGACTCTTTTCTTGATTGCTTACCCAGAACTTTTAGCCTTTCAATGCACTTCTCTCTTATTTTGCAATATGCTCTTATGTTCCTTTAGGTTCTCTTGCTTTAATAAAGACTTTGACACCTATAAATCCTTATTAGAATGTCCAAAAATAAATTTCTAGCGATTGGGAGTTAAGAACTAGTCATTAGAGGTATTCCGTGCAAATCTGCAGCTTTTGAAAAACTAGCCATTGGAGTTATAGCCATAGTAGAGTTGACTCGAATAGATCTGGGGTCAACTTGAGCTTACTTTTAGTCAACTTGAAGTCTTCTAGGGTCAACTTGAGAACTATTCATAGAACGTTACTTCTCTATCTTTTCTGAGAGAGTTGACTCAAGCTTTTTGAGAATTGACTCGAGATCTATGCCATTTGATGTCTATATGCTAGAGTCGACTCAAAATCTTCTGAAGTCAACTCTAAGTGTTCTTTTCTTAATTTTTTAATAATATGGCCTCCTTGAACCTTGCTTCTTTGAATCTTCAAGATGGATAGTATGGGATCTTTTGAACTATGGCTCAAGCTTCCTAAAATCTCTTCTCTAATACTTGAACAACTCTTTAGTATCAAATATATACTTAAATATTTTGCTCTTATCAAAATCAATACTAGAGCCAATAATTTTTTTTTTTTTTTATGATGACAAAACTTTCAGTATATGCAAATAATAGGACTAAAAAGATGTGCCAAAATAAGCGAGTATGCATACCAAAAATGCTTATCACATAATCAATTTTCCTTATCAATTGAAGATCAAAAAGAATGGGTAATTGATTAATTAGGGGCTATGGTCCTACAACTAATATCAGAGCAATAGGTTTAATTGTTCATTTCTTTAAAAACTTTTATCTACAATTAAGAGCAATAAGTTTAGATTTATTGTATTTTCCATTTTCACTTGATCCATTTAATCTTTCCATTATGTTTCATGATCTTTCTCATTATTTCTCATTATCTTGCTTAATCTTTTTAATCTTTCTTATTCTTTACTTAATCTTTCTTCCCTTTTTTTTCATCATCAATAAAATAATTACATGCACAAGATGACAATTGAGATGTAAGGGGTAAAATGGCCCGAAGTTCTTATCCAAAGTCCTTAGTCGCTGACCTCCTCCTTGTTGGGATTTATTGACCTCCTCAGTGATGAGTTTGATGGGATTGGTGTACAGGACGGAAGTACATCAAAAGAAAATTATGAAATCATATAAACCAAACCCGAACCCTAGGACCACCTTATCAGCAATTAAATCATATAGCATGCAATTATAATATAAAAAAAAATATTAGAATATACCTCTTATCGCTAAACCCCGAATTGATCCTAAATGCCGGCGGCAATCCGTCAGGGGTTCCACTAGGCGCCCACGTGTTCTGAAGAAAAATCCTGATTTTTCGGTCCACGTTCGTTCAGATCTAATCAGATCAAGAGATATATTTCAAAATTTTTTCTCTTTGATCTGTATCAGATCTGGGATGTTTTAGATCTAATTCTTATTATTTTAATAAATAAAATAAAATAAGGATAAATTAAATCAAATTTAATTTATCTGATTTGGGTAATCCTATTACCCTATTGATGATCCTATTTGCAGTGGAAGGTTCTGGATCTAGCCACGCAAGCGCCTGGCCTCTACTGGTATCCACTTGGGCTGGATTTGGAGATTCTCTTCTTCTCTATCACGTCTCCAAAAATTAGATCTGGATCTGATCTGGAGGATCTTCAAAACTCCTTTTGAAGATCAGCAGTCATTCTTTGCAGCAGTGCAGCCTTCTTGCTTTTGATCTCCTTTCTTTGATCTGGATCGCACCAACCAAGCTCCAAAACTATTTTGGACGTGGAAAGGAGAGGGAGAAGAAGCTTTGGCATGGAGGAGGAGAGGAGAAAAAGCCTTGGGTGTGGGAAATTCTTATTCAATCATCTCATTTAATTTGAGTTGGGCACAGGGTCTTATTTATAGACTAACTATGATCCAACTCTTCTTCCCAACCAATCACAACCCTTAGTGAAATCAGATCTAAATCTGATTGATGAAAATAGAGTCCCCTGGATTCCTCCTTAGAGGGCGCCTAAGACTAGTCAAACTGGATTCTTAGAAGAACTCTAATTGGAATCCAAAAGGGAGGTGGAGTCCTTGTCCAACAAGGACTCCAGGGCGCCTCCAACTTGGGCGCACGCCTAGGGTGGCGTGCGCCCTCCTCCTTGCCAGGTTCTGGCAGGAGGACAAGCCCCCACCAGCTCTCCAATAGGTGCGTGACATGTGGTCAAAAGTCAAAGTATCAATGGTCAACGTTTGACCAGTCAAAGATAGACTTTTGACCAAAGTCAAAGAACAAGAAATAGTAGGTGACCAAAAATGGCAGATAATGTCTTACAAAATAAGACAATCTTTTTTGACTTGGACTACCTCTAGTCAGACCATATGAAGGCCTCTGATTGAGCACAAACTCCTTTGGCTCAGACAGGACAACTTATTTATGATAGTAAAAGAAGAACGTTAGGTTCAATCGAGTGCTAGCACGATTTCCTTGAACCTAATTGAATCTCATTCAGATCAATTGAACTAGATCAGTTCAATTGATGATCACCAGATTCAAACCCTTATTTGTGTGACCTAGTTAGGTTTAGTTCTGTATGGCAATGGGATATGTCATGATCTCTATCATCGACATCATCGAAACTCCTTTCGATGGATCAGAACTCTTCTGATTTGAACAGCTAGAATGAGGGATCATTTAAATCATTCTAATTGCTTCCAAAATCCATCAGTGACACCTAGCAGTATATGGTGGCAACCCATCAGAGCTGAATGTGAACCTCTTGGTGCAGCTACCTATGTGATTCAGTTCTTCTATCTTGAGCCCCGATCAGATTAGGGTTAAGGTAAACTCGTCAAACCCTAGTCTCTGTCATATGATGTAATCATTCGATTCGAGTCTAATATGAAAATCTAAATAGAAACTCTTTCTATTATTTTACTCTGCCATGGCCATGGACTTCTGGACTTGATTCTCATGATTATCATAGGACTGCTCCTCTACCACCGAGGTAGATAGATTCCATCTTGATGCCATCCAGTTCCTACAATGAACATGCTATAGCCAACATACACCTTAGGATTCCATATGGCTAGGAGACCGAGTAATGGTGTAGTCAAACTATAACACCCTCAAGGTGAACTGCCGATGCACCTCAGGTCAAAGAATCAGACACACTACTGCAGCATCGAGTCAGTCATTGACGAGAAGGTAGACTCCCTAATGACTACTCGAGGTGGTCACGCTCAGTGCCCTCGTTCTCTAACGAGTACCTGTACTCTCGCTCTGGTGTCTCCATATCATAGACTCAAGACTCATCTACTAAAGAGAAGCGATTGTACACCAACCTTCCTGATCAATCACCATCCTCATGATTATCCTATGGTCGGGAGCATTTTATGAGTTAACAATGATTATTCATGTCTTAAATTTTCAACTCTTGAAAATATGAATTATCATTACCATTAACTCAAAGGATGTATCACAGACACTAAATACACATATGTAATAGAAAATAACCCATTTTATTGATATTAGTCAAAATTATAATTTTGCCCCTAGAAGTGTATTACAAGTGTCAGCTAATTCTGGCTTCTAGGGCACATTATCTAACAATCTCCCACTTATCCTAAAGCCAATTAGCTACAAATCTAAGTCCTATCTTCTCAAGGTGGGCTTCGAACTTCTACTGGCCCAATGGCTTTGTAAGTGGGTCTGCCACATTATCTGTGGAGTTGACTCTCTTGACCTTGACGTAACCCTTCTCGAGGTAATCGCGGATGAGATGGTATCGCTACTCAATATGCTTGGATTTCTGATGAGACCTCGGCTCCTTAGCAAGGGCTATGGCGCCATTATTGTCGCAGTATAGAGGAATGGTATCTGATGGTATTACACCAATTTCTACAGCAAACTTCTTGTATAGAATGCTTCCTTCGCAGCCTCTGATGCAGCGATATATTCTGCTTCCATGGTGGAATCTACTATCATGGTTTGCTTGAAACTCTTTCAGCTAACAGCACCACCATTGCACACAAACAGACTGCCAGATGTCGACTTTCGATCATCTATATCAGACATGAAATCTGAGTCTGTGTATCCCTGGACTTGGAGTTCTCCATTACCAAAGACCAACATTATATCCTTAGTTCTTCTCAAGTACTTAAGGATACATTTCACAGAAGTCCAGTGTTCTTCACCTGGATTTGACTGATATCTGCTTGTGACACTCACAGCATGGGCTATATCAGGTCATGTACATAGCATGGCATACATAAGGTTCCCTATTGCAGAAGCATAAGGGATCTTGCTCATGCGTTCTATTTCCTCAGGTGTGCTGGGGCACATCTTCTTGGAAAGATGAATACCATGTCTGAAGGGTATTAATTCCCTCTTAGAGTTTTTCATACTAAACCTCTTTAGTACTTTCTCTATGTACATCTTTTGTGAAAGTCCTAGCATCCTATTCGATCTATCCCTATAGACCTTAATTCCTAGAATAAAGGATGCTTCACCTAGGTCTTTCATGGAGAATTCCTTGGACAACCACATTTTGACTGTCGTCAACATCGAAATATCATTCCCAATAAAGAGGATGTCATCCACGTACAATACGAGGAAGACAATAGCGCTCCCACTGATCTTTTTGTAAACACACAGTTCCTCTTCATTTTTGATGAAACCAAACTTTTTGATCACATCATTGAAATGAGTGTTCCAGCTTCGAGATGCTTGCTTAAGTCCATATATAGACCTTTGCAGCTTGCAAACCTTGTGATCAGTATCACTGGATGTGAAACCTAGCGGCTGTTCCATATAGATATCTTCCTCAAGATATCCATTTAAGAACGTCGTTTTCACATCCATTTTCCATATTTCCAAATTGAAATAGGCTGCAACGGCAAGCAATGTGCGGATGGATTTTAGCATAGCCACTAGAAAAAAGGTATCCTGATAGTCAATGCCTTCGCATTGACTATAACCTTTTGCCACTAGTCTAGTCTTGAATGTCTCCACATTCCCATCTGCACCAATCTTTCTCTTGAAGATCCATTTACATCCAATAGGTACTATACCTTCTGATGGATCTACCAAGGTCCAGACTTGGTTTGAGTGCATCGAGTCAATTTTTGACTACATTGCCTCTAGCCATTTCTCAGAGTCGATATCTGATATCACCTCGTTGTAGATTTTGGGATCATCACCATGAGCACCATTACCTACGAGGAACATTTTCTCTACTTTCTCTAAAATAATACCTAAGTATCTCTCAGGGGGATGGGAAACTCTTTCCGATCTATGAGGTGGAGGAGGTAGTGTTCTTATTGGCTCAACCTGATTTGGTTCCAATTGGTCCTTAGCTCGTTCCACTTGTGAGACTTTCTTATCAAGCTTGATCTGCTTTCCAATGCCACTATCTTGAATAAACTATTTTTCAAGAAATATGGCATGTCGACTCACAATCACATTGTGGTCTTCTGGAATGTAGAAATAGTATCCTAATGACTCTTTAGGATATCCAATGAATCGAACTCTGAAGGACCTAAACTCTAACTTGTCCGCTTATTATCTTTTGATGTGAGCTGGACAACCCCAAATTCTAAGATGACTTAGACTTGATTTTTTACCGTGCCATATCTCATACGGTGTGGTAGGAACGATTTTAGAGGGAACCCTATTCAGTAGATAGATTGAAGTTAACAATGAGTGTCCCCAAAGGAAATCAGGGAGGTCTGTGAAGCTCATCATGGATCGAACCATATCCAATAGGGTCTGATTTCTCCGTTCTAAAACCTCATTGAGTTGAGGTGTTCCTGGTGGAGTCCATTGAGAGACTATGCCATTTTTCTTTAGATAGTCTAGGAATTTCCGACTAAGGTATTCACCTTCTTAATCTGATCGAAGAACCTTAACGGGATTTTTCAGTTTTATTTTTCTACTTCATGTCTGAATTCTTTGAACTTTTCAAAAGCTTTCAGACTTGTGTCTCATAAGATACACATACCCATACCTAGACAGATCATCGGTAAAGGTAATGAAGTAGACAAAATTGCCTCTAGCCGGCACATCAAATGGGCTGCACACATCTAGTATGTACTAGGGCAAGGAGATCTGTGGCCCTCTCCCCATGTCCTACAAAAGGGAGTTTAGTCATTTTGCCTTAAAGACAAGATTCACAAGTTGGATATGACTCGGAAGTCAATGGACTCAATAGCCCATTTTTCTCCAATTTGTTGATCCTATCTTCTGCTATATGACCTAATCTCAAGTGCCATAGATATCTATCGTTTGGACTATCCCTAGGTCATTTGGCATTCACGTTTTGCTCGATAGTTAGAATAGGTACATCAATATGTAGCTGATAAAGACCATTAATAAGGAAACCATTTGCAATTTTATTTCTTTCATAAAGAATGTTACAATGGTCCTTAAAGAAGGTGATCACATAACCTTCTTGTGCTAAGCATGAAACAGAAATCAAATTCCTGCTAGCTGTAGGCACAAAATAACAGTCTTTCAAAACTAAGTCTAAACCAGATGGTAATCGAAGAGGGTATGTTCCCACGGCTACTGCAGCAACTCTTGCTCCATTATCGATGCGTAGGATCATGTCTCCATCCCTCAACCTCCTACTATCCTCAAGACCCTGCATAGAAGTGCGTAGATAAGCACTAGGACCAGAGTCAAGCACCCAACTAGATGCAGAAGAAATCGTAAGGTTAGACTCAATAACGAGCATATTTCTAGAAGGACCTTCCTTCTTGTTCATCAGGGTGGCCAGGTAAGTAGGGCAGTTCTTCTTCCAATGGCCATCATTGTTGTAATGAAAATACTTTTCTTTGACATCGGCCTTCTTCTTCGGCTCTGCCTTCTTCTTCTTTGATCCTTCCACCTTTTGCTTTTTCACAGACTTCTTTTTCTTTCCATAAGACTTTCTTTTGAAAGAAGTCCGTTCCATAGCAAGAATTGAGCCTTTAGAATCTTTTATAGAAAGCTCAGCGGAAACCAGCATATTCATTAATTCGGCCAAGGAATTTTGATGTTTATGCATGTGGTAATTCATGATGAATTGCCCATATGCATCAGTCAAGAATTGCAGAATAATATCGTTCTGCAGGTCCAAGTCTAACTTCACACCGAGCTTCTCAAGCTCTTCCATGTCCTTGATCATTGTCAGACAGTGATCTTGGACTGACTGCCCATCACGCATCTTAGCCTTAAAAAGTCATTTCGTGACTTGATATTTGGCTGCACGACTCTGTTCTCCAAACATCTCCTGCAGGTGAGCCAACATTTGGTGAGCAGTCCCGATATCTTCATGTTGGCGCTGGAGTTCATCAGACATCAATCCCAACATGTAATATCTGGCCTTATTATCTTCGTCTATCCATTTTTTCAGAGACGCTCTCTATTCAACAGATGGACGGGCTGGTAAGGTGGGAGGGTCCTGGTCCAAAACATGGGTTAACTTCTCGAAACCCAAAACTATTTTGTAGTTCCTGAGCCAATTTTTATAATTGGGTCCAGTTAGTCTATGTGTGTCCAGGATACGTGCCAATGGGTTGGACGCAGACATTTTCCTGTAGAGAGTCAAAAATTCTAGTTAGATACTGTAATTTTGACTTGACCAATTTGTTTAGAGATTTTATTTTTAAACAAATTAGCTTCCACTATTTTCTCGAATCCCTACACTCCCTCTATAGAGATGCAAAAATCTTCATGATTAATGATTTTTAGTGGGTGGTGCGGTCTCACCAACTGACTCATCACCTCACCTAACAGTTATTGGTGATGGGTTAGCCAATGAGTGAACAACTCTTGTTCAATGATTCTCTAATCATGGTGCACCCAAACTTGGTCTCTAATTCATGAATCTCACCGTATTCGGAATATTGATCCACTCCTTAGTTAAGTCAGACCCACCATTTGCATAGACTGGGTTCCTAATTGAGTCTCTCACCGTATCCAGAATATTGAGCCCAACTCATCCTTCAGTCCATAGCATCCAATGCCTAATAGACATGGTTGCGTCTTTCCGATGCAACTGAGCCACTGTATTCAGCCGAGAACAATCAACCCCGGAAAGGGCCCGCACATCTACAATGGTGGAAGACCTCAGACTTAATCTTTTCTTAGGGAGAATTGATTCAGGTCTCATTAAACTAGACTTGTCATAGTCATAACAATTATGACTAACCTAGTGGCATGGGTTAGCTCGGATTATTGACCACCTTAGATCAGAACTGTGTCAACAGATATGGCCAGGTAAGTGAGACCGGTGGAAGGAATATGCCATTAACTCGTACAAGAACGCATTCAGGTCGAGTAGCTTTCAATTAAAAACCAGTCGGTCGTATGTGCCAAACTTACCTTAGACACCAAATTGTTGAGCCAGAACCAATTAGATTTGCCTACAATCCAGACTCTAACCTCTGAGCCTAATTAGGTCTTGCTTGATCGTGACTTGATCTTGACCCAGACTTAATCCTATTAGGCTGATCAATTTAAGCATTGTTGATCCCATCTAACCAACTCTTGATTCGGTTTGATCAACCGCTTAGACCTAATTGAGCTACCCAAGCCCGAACCCAGTATTATGAATATGTCTTAGATCTGAAATTCTCAATTTTAGATCTAATTAATATTTCATAAACTTAATTCTTAATTAAGTAGGGTTCATAAATAAAATATGCACAATAAATTCTAGGATTTCAGGATCTAGGATTTTGCAGAAAGTAAGTTTTGGATTTCTGATTAAGGACGAACGCGCAGCACCCCTACACGTCATAAGAACATCCCATCGAATGAGAAGAGAGGGCCTTTAAACCCTTCTTCGTTCTTATGACTGGACGGCCAAGAGGAATGCCTTAATCAGGAACATTCAATACTACAAAACAGTATCAAATCTATATCATATATCTCATATACAAAGTAGATCTAATCATGGCATATTTTGCATACATCTCATGTATCGAATCATGCATATTTTTAGATCTAAATTATCTCATAATAATCTAAAAAATTAGATTTAAATTGATCTAATCAAAATAAATTCTAATCTAGATAATTATGTAGAACTATTCTACAACTAGTCTAGACATGCATCTATCATATCTCATATGATGTTTAAAATTAAATAATTTTTATTTGCTATTTTTCAGATGTTATTATAACCATTATAATATCAAAAAATAGTAAATAAATAAATCTAAAACTTAGGTTAATCAGATTAAATTGAAAACATGCAAGACTATTCTATGGAACTATTCTATTTTAGAGCTAGTCATGCATATTTCCTAATCTTAGATCCAAATCATTTAATTTTAATTTTAATTTTTTTTTTTTTGATTTCAGATCTGATCACATCTCATGTGAATCTAAAATAATTTATTTTTTAATTAAAATAAATTTAAAATCAAATCTAAATATTTTTAGAACCATGGCTCTGATACCAGTTGAAGGAAAATTCTGATTTCTCGGTCCAGGTTCGTTCAGATCTGATCAGATCAAGAGATATATTTCAAAATTTTTTCTCTTTGATCTATATCAGATTTGGGATATTTTAGATCTAATTCTTATTATTTTAATAAATAAAATAAAATAAAAATAAATTAAATCAAATTTAATTTACCTAATTTGGATAATCCTATTACCCTGTTGATGATCCTGTTTACAGTGGAAGGTTCTGGATCTAGCCATGCAAGCGCCTGGCCTCTATCGGTATCCACTTAGGCTGGATCTGGAGATCCTCTTCTTCTCTATCACATCTCCAAAAATCAGATCTGGAGGATCTTCAAAACTCCTTTTGAAGATCAGCAGTCGTCCTTTGCAGTAGTGCAGCCTTCTTGCTTTTGATCTCCTTTCTTTGATCTGGATCGCACCAACCAAGCTCCAAAACTATTTTGGACGTGGAAAGGAGAGGAAGAAGAAGCTTTGGCATGGAGGAGAAGAGGAGAAAAAGCCTTGGGCGTGGGGAATTCTTATTCAATCATCTCATTTAATTTGAGTTGGGCATAGGGTCTAATTTATAGACTAACTGTGATCCAACTCCTCTTCTTCCCAACCAATCACAATCCTTTGTGAAATTAGATCTAAATTTGATTGGTGAAAATAGAGTCCCCTAGATTCCTCCTTAGAGGGTGCCTAAGACTAGTCAAACTGGATTCTTAGAAGAACTCTAATTGGAATCCAAAAGGGAGGTGGAGTCCTTGTCCAACAAGGACTCCAGGGCACCTCCAACTTGGGTGCATGCCTAGGGCCCTAGGCGTGCACCCTCCTCCTTGCCAGGTTCTGGCAGGGGGACAAGCCCCCACCAACTCTCCAATAGGTGCATGACATGTGGTCAAAAGTCAAAGTGTCAATGGTCAACGTTTGACCAACCAAAGGTAGACTTTTGACCAAAGTCAAAGAACAAGAAATGGCAGGTGACCATAGGTAATGTCTTACAAAATAAGACAACCTTTTTTTGACTTGGACTGCCTCCAGTCAGACAATATGAAGGCCTCTGATTGAGCACAGACTCCTTTGGCTCAAACAGGACAACTTATTTATGATAGTAAAAGAAGAACGTTAGGTTCAATCGAGTGCTATAACGATTTTCTTGAACCTAATTGAATCTCATTCAGATCAATTGAACTAGATCAGTTCAATTGATGATCACCAGATTCAAACCCTTATTTGTGTGACCCAGTTAGGTTCAGTTCTGTATGGTAATGGGATATGTCATGATCTCTATCATTGACATCATCGAAACTCCTTTTGATGGATCAGAACTCTTCTGATTCAAACAGTTAGAATGATCGATCATCTAAATCATTCTAATTGCTCCCAAAATCCACCAGTGACACCTAGCAGTATATGGTGGCAACCCATCAGAGCTGAATGTGAACCTCTTGGTGCAGCTACCTGTGTGATTCAGTTCTTCTATCTTGAGCCTCCGATCAGATTAGGGTTAAGGTAAACTCGTCAAACCCTAGTCTCTGTCATATGATGTAATCATTCGATTCAAGTCCAATGTAAAAATCTAAATAGAAACTCTTTCTATTATTTCACTCTACCATGGCCATGGACTTCTGGACTTGATTCTCATGATTATCATAGGGCTGCTCCTCTACCACCGAGGTAGATAGATTCCATCTTGATGCCATCCAGTTCCTACAATGAACATGCTATAGCCAACATACACCTCAGGATTCCATATGGCTAGGAGACCGAGTAATGGTGTAGTCAAACTATAACACCCTCAAGGTGAACTGTCGATGCACCTCAGGTCAAAGAACCAGACACACTACTGCAGCATCGAGTCAGTCATTGATGAGAAGGTAGACTCCCTAATGACTACTCGAGGTGGTCATGCTCAGTGCCCTCATTCTCTAACGAGTATCTGTACTCTCACTTCGATGTCTCCACACCGTAGACTCAAGACTCATCTACTAAAGAGAAGTGATTGTACACCAATCTTCCGGATCAATCACCATCCTCGTGATGATCCTATGGTCGAAAGCATTTTATGAGTTAACAATGATTATTCATGTCTTAAATTTTCAACTCTTAAAAATATGAATTATCATTATCATTAACCCAAAGGATGTTTCACAGACACTAAATACACATATGTGATAGAAAATAATCCATTTTATTGATATTAGTCAAAATTATAATTTTGCCCCTAGAAGTGTATTACAAGTGTCAGCCAATTCTGGCTTCTAGGGTACATATATCTAACATGTTCACCCTCCAACATTGATCCACACGAAAACTTGATCAAGACACCAGCACCTTTGATTTATATAATTAAAATTCTAATAACAAGAATTTTAATTAAATGGGAAAGACCTTTCTTAGCCTTTATGTCACCTTCCTTGCCTCTCCTTACCTTTCTTTATTTTTTCCTTATCTTCTTAATTTTTTTTCCTAATCTCTTTATTTTAAGATGACTTCTTGTCCTTTTAAAGACAAGATCTAGATAAGAGAAGCAAAAAAAAAAAATTAGATAATAAGAAAATACTTATAAGAAAGAAAGATTTTTTTTTTTTCTATCTCTGGACTCTCGTGCACACCTCTTTTTATAATATAAGTAGGGGTGCCATCATAATTTCTCATGCCCTTTCCATATTATTATCTCATGTTCCTTTAGCCTATCTCATGCCTCATTAGATAATAACAACATGTAGACTTAGTTCAAAAGGTGCCTTAAAGCAGAAGGACTCTCGAACTAATTCTATGTAAGTTATTTACGAAGAGTCGTGGGCTTTTATTTTTGGCACCATCATTTTCAATCATTTGATCAGATAAGAAGGCCATCCAATGGCCTTAATATGGGATGCCCATTTAGCAAAATGGCGTGGAGATAATCTTTGAATAGTCAAAGTCCCTTTAACTTGGTCCAAGAGGCGCCTGAAAGAGTGGGCGGCAAGGAGTCCCGTCTCATGCAAATATTAATTAGATAATATAGTATTTAACCTACAGAAGGACTCTTCTGTGCCCCATTTCTAATGTCCATGCCAATATGAAAATTTACATGACATGAAAAGGGAGGAAAAGTTAAAAAAGGCAGGCGCCTACATAAACCCATGCGCCAAGAACTCTTGCGCATGAAAGACTTCCCATGCACAAGAGAGAGACTCTCTGGCACGTGGGATTTTGGTATGTGATGCCCCATCTAAAGCCCAATCAGTCTAGGTTAATCCAATTCAAGACCAAATCCAATTTGGCTCAAATCGGATCTTAATTAGGCCAAATTAGAAGCTGATTCGAATCCGATTTGAATCTAGGTGCTAGGGTTTGCTACATGTGCTAGCATGTTCAACCTGCAAACATGGTCTAATTCAATTAGATCCTTAATCAATTTTTTTTGTGTGTGACTCATTGGATTTCACATCTAGCCAATGGTGGGTCTGGGTGTGATTTGACCTAATCTAGTTAGAACTCAACTAAACCGATTTAGGTCAAAACTAGCTTACCTAATTTGACCAATTAGAATATTTTCTAATTTAATGATCAAATTAAAATTTTTAATTTGATCAAACCCACAAGACATGATTGACGTCTAGCAACATATCGTGACTTTTCAAAAGATGTAAAATTTTGATGAAAATATCAAAAATATCCTTCAATGGAAAGTTATCATGCAACTAGATCTTTCGATCACCCTGCATCCTGAATATGACTCTGGGTATGAAAATATGCCAAACCCAATATCATATTCATTTTTCTTTCAATCTTGTGATGATGATTCATTTAATAAAATATTAGAAACCATTTCTAATTTTCATCATGCTTTGATCAAAGTCTTTCTAAATCATCATTTGTTTGAAGCAGGTAGGATGCAATTTTCTCTTACCAGGAGCGATCGATTCCATGTTAACCTACTCACAACCTTTATATATAATCTATCATATCTAGATCACCTTGTACATGACTGAGTCATGAATGAGTATGAACCAAAATATGGATTCATATGTATAAGATTCTATGGTAGTTTCAGGTCAAAGGATTACATGCACAATTCCACCATGAGAACCATCTATTGACATGCAGATAAGACTCCATTCGATATTCTCAACTTGGATTAATTCAGTGAACTCATTCTCTAATGAGCACCTACATCCTTGTATTAGTGTTATACACAAGTGATTGTGAGATCAATCATCCTCTCAATTGAGCATACAAAATATGTGCTAGTCTTATCAAAAACATTAATCCCCAACTCAATGTTCCATCGATCAGGAATGTTTAAATTAGGATTTTAAGATTTTAGATCTCATTGGTATGATCTCATCATAATTCTAAAATCATAGCCTTAATTTATGGGATTCATCATAATCTTAAATAAATAATAAGACACTGCATATGATGAAATAAATGCCTTTATTTATTTTAAAATATCATTACATGAGTTTGAAAGATAAAGAATAGTCCAAATAAATAAATAAATAAATTTTGATTGGCTTGAGGGCATATACCTTTCAATCTCCCACTTGCACTAAAACCAATCGTCTTTATATTTTAATCCCGTACAATCAAGGTGGCGATCAAACAATTACAGTGGTAAAGCCTTAGTGAATGGGTCTGCTATGTTGTTCTTTGTGTCTACTCGTTCTATGACAACATCTTGTCTTTCAATAATTTCATGAACAAGATGGAAGCATCTCAGAATGTGTTTGAATTTATGATGAGACCTTAGTTTCTTTGTTTGAGCAATAGCTCCAGTATTATCATAGTAAAGTGGTACTGAATCTTTAATTTTTGAAATAACACCTAATTCAGTGATGAACTTGTTCATCTAGATAGCTTTCTTGGCGGCTTCACTTGCAGCTATATATTCTGCCTCAGTTGTTGAGTCAGCTATAGTTGGTTTCTTAGTACTCTTCCAACTCACTGCTCCATCGTTCAGAATAAAGACATACCCTGAAATGGATTTGCTATCATCTGGGTCTGATTGAAAACTAGTAGTGCATCGAGTCAATTTTGATACTACATTGCCTTCTAAGCCATTTCTCATAGTCGATATCTGATATCACCTCGTGTAGAATTTTGGGATCATCACAATGAGCACATTAACCTACGAGGAAAAACAATTTTCTCTACTTTCTTAAAAAAAATATATATCTAAGTAATCTTTTCTCAAGGGGGTGGGGAAAACTCTTTCCATCTATAGAGGTGGAGGATGGAGTTGTCTCTTATTGGCCTCAACGCTGATTATGGTTCAATTGGTCCCTTAGCTCTTCCACTTCGTGAGACTATTCTTATCAAGCTTCTCTGCTTATCAATGCCAGCGTATCTTGAATAAAACTATATTTTCAAGAAATATGGCATGTCGACTCAACAATCAACATTGTGCGCTTCTGGGAGATGTTCAGAGAATAGTATCCTAGATGGACTCCTATAAGATATGCCAATGAATCGACTCTGAAGAGACACCTAAACTCTAACTTGTCCGCATTGTATTATCTTTGTGATGTGAGACTGGCACAACGCCCAAAATTCTAGATGATAATTAGACTTGATTTCATTTACCGTAGCCATATCCTCATACGAGTGTGAGTAGGAACGGATTTAGAAGAAAACCCTAATTCAGTAATTAGATTGAAGTTAACAAATGAGTGTCCCCAAAGAAAATCAGGGAGGTTCTGTGAAGAGCTCATCATGGATCGAACCATAATCCAATAGTCTGATTCCTACCTCTAAAAACCTCATTGAGTTGAGTGTTGTGTTCCTGGTGGAATTGATCCATTGAGAGACTATGCATTTTTCTTTAGGAGTAGCTCTAGAGAATTCCCCGACTAAGGTATTCACCTCTCTTAATCTAGATGCGAAGAAACGCTTAAACCTGAGTTTTCAGTATTTCTACTTCCAATGTCTGAATTCCTTGAACTTTTCAAAAGCTTGTAGACTTTGTGCTCATCAAGAATACACTACCCATACTTAGAATAGATCATCAGGTAACAGGTAGATTGAAGTGAGAGCAAAATTTTGGCTATCTCAGCCGGCCACAGTCATATGGGCTGCACATCACTACAGTTATTTAGACTAGTGGCATATTATCGTGGAGGGATATTAAGTAGGTGCCTCTTCTCTCCATGTCCCAACAAATTAGGAGTTTAGGTCATTGTTGCTTAACAGTGAATCACTTAAACCCTTAGGAAGGGAACAGAAATTTTGCAGTACATACTAAGTGGGACAGATGTGACCCAGAAATAATTGACTCTGGTAAGTCGAAAAGACACTTGATTAGCCACATTTTATCTCCAATTTGTTGATTCCTATCTTCTGCCCTATAGGACAGCTAATCTCATCAAGTATGCCATAGATAATCTATCGTTATGACTATCATCCTAGGTCAATTTGGACATTCAGTTTTGCTCTGATAGTTAAGAATAGGGTACATCAATAATGTAGCTGATACAAAGAACCATTAATAAGGACAACCATTTTGCATATTTTAATTTCTTTCATAAAGATGTTACATAGCGCTTAAAGAAGGTGATCACATAATCCTTCTGGTAGCAAGCATGAACAGAAATCAAAATGCCTGCTCAGCTGTAGGCCACAAAAACAGTCGTTTTCAAAACTAAGTTCTAAACCAGATGGTAAATCGAAGAGGGTATGTTCCCACGGCTACGCAGCAAACTCTTGCTCCATTAATCTGATGGCGTAGGATCATTGTCTCCATCCCTCAATCCTCCAACTATCCTTCAAGACCTGTCATAGCAAGGCGTAGAGATAAGCACTAGGACCAGGAGCACACCCAACTAGATGCAGAAGGAAATCGTAAAGGTTAGACTCAATAACGAGCATATTTCTAGAAGACCTTCCTTCTTGTTCATCAGGGGGCCTGGTAAAGTAGGCAGTTCTTCTTCATGGCCATTCATTGTTGTAAGTGAAAAATACTTTTCTGTTGACATCGGCCTTCGTTCTTCGCTCCTTTATGCCTTCTTCTTCTTTGGATCCTTCCACCTTTTGCTTTTCACAGACTTCTTTTTCTTTTCCATAAGATTTTCTTTTGGAAAAGAAGTCCGTTCCATAGCAAGAATGAGCCTTTAAGAATCTTTTATGAAAGCTCAGCGGAAACCAGCATATTCATTAATCGGCCAAGAATTTTGATGTTTATGCATGTGGTAATTCATGATGAATTGCCCATATGCATCAGTCAAGAATGCAGAAATAATATCGTTCTGCAGTCCAAGTCTAACTTCACACCGAGCTTCTCAAGCTCTTCCATGTCCTTGAATCATTGGTCAGACATGATCTTGGACTGACTGCCCATCACGCATTCTAAGTCTTAAAAAGTCATTTTCGTGACTTGATATTTGGTCTGCAACGACTCTGTTCTCCAAACATCTCCTGCAGGTGAGCCAACATTTGGATGAGCAGTCCCGATATTCTTCATGTTGTTCGCTGGAGTCATCAGACATCATATCCCAACTCAGTAATAATCTAGCCTTATTATCTTCGTCTATCCATTTTTTCAGAGACGCTCTCTATTCAACAGATGGACGGCTGGTAAGGGTGGAGGTCCGTGTCCAAACATGGGTTAACTCTCGAAACCCAAAACTATTTTGTAGTTTCCTGGAGCCAATTTTATTATAATTGGCAGTTCGTTATGTGTGTCCAGATACGTGCCAAAGGGTTGGACGCAGACATTTTCCTGTAGAGAGTCAAAATATCTAGTTAGATACTGTTAATTTTGACTTATCAATTGTTTTAGAGGATTTTATTTTTAAACAAATTAGCTTCACTATTTTCTCGAATCCCTACACTCCCTCATAGAGACATGCAAAATCTTCATGATTAATGATTTTAGTGGGTGTGTGCGGTCTCACCAACTGACTCATCACCTCACCTAACATTATTGGTGATGGGTTAGCCATATGAGTGAACAACTCTTGTTCAATGATTCTCTAAATCATGGTGCTACCCAAACTTGGTCTCTAATTCATGAATCTCACGTATCGGAATATTGATCCACTCCGTTAGTTGAGTCAGACCAACCTTTGCATAGACGTGGTTCCTAATTGAGTCTCTCACCGTATCCAGAATATTGAGCCCAACTCATCCTTCAGTCCTAGCATCCAATGCCTAATAGAACTGGTTCGTCTTTCCGATGCAACTGAGCCACTGTATTCTAGCCGAGAACAATCAACCCCGGAAAGGGCCTGCACATTCTACAAGTGGTGGAAGACCTCAGATTTAATATTTTCTTAGGGAGAATTGATTCAGGTCTCATTAAGAACTGACTTGTCATAGTCATAACAATTATGACTAACCTGAGTGGCATGGGTTAGCTGCGGATTATTGACCACCTTAGATCAGAACTGTGTCAACAGATATGGAAGTAAGTGAAGACCGGTGGAAGGAATGATTGCCATAACTCGTACTAAGAACGCAGTTCAGCAGTAGCTTCAATTAAAAACCGAGTCGGTCGTATGGTGCCAAACTTTACCTTAGACACCAAATTGTTGAGCCCAGAACCATTAGATTTGCCTACAATCCAGACTCTAACCTCTGAGCTCTAATTAGGTCTTGCTTGATCGTGACCGTTGATCTTGACCCAGACTTAATCCTATTAGGCTGATCAATTTAAGCATTGTTGATCCCATCTAACCAAACTCTTGATTTCGTTTGATCAACCGCTTAGACCTAATTGAGCTACCCAAGCCTGAAACCAGTAATTATGAAATATTATCTTAGATCTTGAAATTCTTCAATTTAGATCTAATTAATATTTCATAACTTAATTCTTAATTAAGTAGGGTTCATAAATAAAATATTGTACAATAAATTCTAGGATTTCAGGATCTAGGATTTTGCAGAAAGTAATGTTTGGAGTTTCTGTATTAAGACGAACGCGAAGCACCCCTACACACGTCATAAGAACACTCCCATCGAATGAAGAAGAGTAGGCCTTTAAACCTTACTTCTCTTATGACGGACGGCCAAGAGGAATGCCTTAATCAGGAACATTCAATACTACAAAACATATAAATCTGACATATCATATACTTCATATACAAAGTGAATTTCTAATCATGGCATTCTCAAATGTAGATCAATCATGCATATTTTTAGATCTAAATTATCTCATAATAATCTAAAAAATTAGATTTAAATTGATCTAATCAAAATAAATTCTAATTAGATAATTATGTAGAACTATTCTCTACAACTAGTCTAGACATGCATCTATCACATTCTCATAGTGATGTTAAAATTTAAATAATTTTTATTTGCCTATTTTTCAGATGTTATTATAACCATATAATATCAAAAAATAAGTAATAAATAGAATCTAATAACTTAGGTTAATCAGATTAAATTGAAAACATGCAAGATCTTCTATGGAAACTATTCTATTTGAGCTAGTCATCGCATATTTTTCCTAATTAGATCCAATCATTAATTTTAATTTTAATTTTTTTTTTTTGATTTGGAATCTGATTCACATCTCATGTTATATTAAAATAATTTTATTTAATTAAAATAAATTTAAAATTCAAATCTAAATTTTTTTAGAACCATGGCTCTGATACCAGTTGAAGGAAAATTCTGATTTCCTCGGTCAGGTTCGTTCAGATCTGATCAGCAAGAGATATATTTCAAAAATTTTTTCTCTTTGATCTAATATCAATTTGGGATATTTTTAGATCTAATTGCTTATTATTTTAATAAATAAAATAAATAAAATAAATTAAATCAAATTTAAATTTACCTAATTTGGATAATCTATTACCCTGTTGATGATCCTGTTTACATGGAAGGTTCTGGATCTAGCCATGCAAGCGCCTGGCCTCTATCGGATATCCACTTAGGACTGATCTGGAGATCCCTCTTTTCTTCTCTATCACATCTCCAAAAATCCGATCTGGAGGATCTTCAAAACTCTTTTGGAAGATCAGCAGTCGCCTTGCAGTAGTGCAGCCTTCTTGCTTTGATCTCCTTCTTTGATCTGGATCGCACCAACCAAGCTCAAACTATTTTGGACGTGGAAAGGAGAGGAAGAAGATAGCTTTGCATGGAGGAGAAAGAGGAGAAAAAAGCCTTGGGGCGTGGGGAATATCTTATTCAATCATCTCATTTAATTTGAGTTGGTGCATAGGTCTAATTATAGACTAACTGGTTCGATCCAACTCTCTTCTTCCCAACCAATCACAATCCTTGTGAAATTAGATCTAAATTTGATTGGTGAAAATTAGAGTCCCCTAGATTCCTCCTTAGAGGGTGCCTAAAGAATCTAGTCAAACTGGATCTTAGAAGACTCTAATTGGAATCCAAAAAGGGAGGTGGAGTCCTTGTCCAACAAGGACTCCAGGGCCACTCCAACTTGGGTGCATGCTAGGCCCTAGGCGTGCACCCTCCTCTTGCTAGGTTCTGGCAGGGACAAGCCCCCACCACACTCCCAATAGGTGCATGACATGTTGGATCAAAAGTCAAAGTGTCAATGGTCAACATGTTGACCAACCAAAGGTAGACTTTTGACCAAAGTCAAAGAACAAGAAATGGCAGGTGACCATAGGTAATGTCTTACAAAATAAGACAACCTTTTTTTGACTTGGACTGCCTCCAGTCAGACAATATGAAGGCCTCTGATTGAGCACAGACTCCTTTGGCTCAACAGGACAACTTATTTATGATAGTAAAGAGAACGTTAGGTTCAATCGAGTGCTATAACGATTTTCTTGAACCTAATTGAATCTCATTCAGATCAATTGAACTAGATCAGTTCAATTGATGATCACCAGATTCAAACCCTTTATTTGTATGACCAGTTAGGTTCAGTTTCTGTATGGTAATGGGAATTGTCATGATCTCTATCATTGACATCATCGAAACTCCTTTTGACATGGATTCGATATCAAGAACTCTTCTGATTCAAACAGTTAGAAGTGATCGATCATCTAAATCATTCTAATTGCTTCCAAAATCCACAATGACACCTAGCAGTACGGTGGCAACCCATCAGAGCTGAATTGTGAACCTCTTGGTGCAGCTACCTGGTGTGATTCAGTTCTTCTATCTTGAGCTCCGATCAAATTAGGGTTAAGGTAAACTCGTCAAAACCCTAGTCTCTGTCATCTTGATGTAATTCATTCGATTCAAGTCCAATGTAAAAATCTAAATATAAACCTTTCTATTATTCACTCTACCATGGCCATGGACTTCTGGCCTTGATTTCTCATGATTATCATAGGGCTGCTCCTCTACCACCGATGGTAGATAGATCCATCTTGATGCCATCCAGTTCCTAAAATGAAATTGCTAATAGCCAACATACACCTCAAGGATTCCATATGCTAGGAGACTGCAGTAATGTGTAGTAAACTATAACATCCTCAAGGTGAACTGTCCGATGCACCTCAGGTCAAAGAACCAGACACACTACTGCAGCATCGAGTCAGTCATTGATAGAAGGTAGACTCCCTAAAACTACTCGAGTGGTCATGCTCCAGTTCCCTTTTCTCTAACGAGTATTGTACGCTCACTTTCGATATCTCCATACCGTAGACTCAAGACTCATCTACTAAGAAAAGTGAATTTACACCACTTCCGGATCAATCACTCATCCTCGTAATGATCCTATAGTCGAAAGGCATTTTATGGAGTTACAATGATTATTCATGTCTAAATTTTCAACTCTTAAAATATGAATTATCATTTATCATTAACCCAAAGGATGTTTCACAGACACTAAATACACATATGTGCATAGAAAATAATCCTTTTATTGATTAGTCAAAATTTATAATTTTGCCCGTCTAGAAGCTGTATTATACAATGTCCAGGCCAATTCTGGCTTCTAGAGGTATACATATATTTCTAACAATGTTCACAACCTCCAACATGATTCCACACGAAAACATGATCAAGGATCACCAAGCTACCTTTGATTTATATTATAATAAAATTCTAATAACAAGAATTTTAATAAATGGGAAAGACCTGATTCCTTAGCCTTTATGTCAAACCTTACCTTGCCTCTCCTACCTTTCTATTTTTCTCCTTATTCTCTTAATTTTTTTTCTAATCTCTTTATTTAAGATGACTTCTTGTCTTTAAAGACAAGATCGTAGATAAGAGAAGCAAAAAAAAACGAAATAGATAATGTAAAATATAGATCATCGAAACTCCTTTCGATGGATCAGAACTCTTCTGATTCGAACAGCTAGAATGATCGATCATCTAAATCATTCTAATTGCTCCCAAAATCCACCAGTGACACCTAGCAGTATATGGTGGCAACCCATCAGAGCTGAATGCGAACCTCTTGGTGCAGCTACCTATGTGATTAAGTTCTTCTATCTTGAGCCCCGATCAGATTAGGGTTAAGGTGAACTCGTCAAACCCTAGTTTCTATCATATGATGTAATCATTCGATTCGAGTCCGATGTGAAAATCTAAATAGAAACTCTTTCTATTATTTCACTCTGCCATGGCCATGGGCTTCTGGACTTGATTCTCATGATTATCATAGGGCTGCTCCTCTACCACCGAGGTAGATAGATTCCATCTTGATGCCAATCCAGTTCCTACAATGAACATGCTATAGCCAACATACACCTCAGGATTCCATATGGCTAGGAGACCGAGTAATGGTGTAGTCAAACTATAACACCCTCAAGGTGAACTGCCGATGCACCTCAGGTCAAAGAATCAGACACACTACTGCAGCATCGAGTCAGTCATTGACGAGAAGGTAGACTCCCTAATGACTACTCGAGGTGGTCACGCTCAGTGCCCTCATTCTCTAACGAGTACCTGTACTCTCGCTCTGGTGTCTCCACACCGTATAGACTCAAGACTCATCTACTAAAGAGAAGCGATTGTACACCAACCTTCCGGATCAATCACCATCCTCGTGATGATCCTATGGTCGGGAGCATTTTATGAGTTAATAATGATTATTCATGTCTTAAATTTTCAACTCTTGAAAATATGAATTATCATTACCATTAACTCAAAGGATGTATCACAGACACTAAATACACATATGTGATAGAAAATAACCCATTTTATTGATTATTAGTCAAAATTATAATTTTGCCCCTAGAAGTGTATTACAAGTGTCAGCCAATTCTGGCTTCTAGGGCACATATATCTAACAATCTCCCACTTATCCTAAAGCCAATTGACTACAAGTCTAAGTCCCATCTTCTCAAGGTGGGCTTCGATCTTCTGCTGGCCCAATGGCTTTGTAAGTGGGTCTGCCACATTATCTGTGGAGTTGACTCTCTTGACCTCGACGTAATCCTTCTCGAGGTAATCGTGGATGAGGTGGTATCGCCGCTCAATATGCTTGGATTTTTGGTGAGAGACCTCGGCTCCTTAGCAAGGGCTATGGCGCCATTATTGTCGCAGTATAGAGGAATGGCATCTGATGGCATTACTCCAATTTCTGCAGCAAACTTCTTGTACCAGAATGCTTCCTTCGCAGCCTCTGATGCAGCGATATATTCTGCTTCCATGGTGGAATCTGCTATCACCGTTTGCTTGAAACTCTTTCAGCTGACAGCACCACCATTGCACACAAACAGACTCCCAGATGTCGACTTTCGATCATCTATATCGGACATGAAAATCCGAGTCTGTGTATCCCTGGACTTGGAGTTCTCCATTACCAAAGACCAACATCATATCCTTAGTTCTTCTTAAGTACTTAAGGATACATTTCACAGAAGTCCAGTGTTCTTCACCTGGATTTGACTGATATCTGCTTGTGACACTCACAGCATGGGCTATATCAGGTCGTGTACATAGCATGGCATACATGAGGCTCCCTATTGCAGAAGCATAAGGGATCTTGCTCATGCGTTCTATTTCCTCAGGTGTGCTAGGGCACATCTTCTTGGAAAGATGAATACCATGTCTGAAGGGTATTAATCCCCTCTTAGAGTTTTCCATACTAAACCTCTTTAGTACTTCCTCTATGTACATCTTCTGTGAAAGTCCTAGCATCCTATTCGGTCTATCCCTATAGACCTTAATTCCTAGAATAAAGGATGCTTCACCTAGGTCTTTCATGGAGAATTCCTTGGACAACCATATTTTGACTGTCGTCAACATGGAAATATCATTCCCAATAAGGAGGATGTCATCCACGTACAATACGAGGAAGACAACAGCGCTCCCACTGATCCTTTTTGAAACACACATGGTTCCTCTTCATTTTTGATGAAACCAAACTTTTTGATCACATCATTGAAATGAGTGTTCCAGCTTCGAGATGCTTGCTTAAGTCCATATATGGACCTTTGCAGCTTGCAAACCTTGTGATCAGTATCACTGGATGTGAAACCTAGCGGCTGTTCCATATAGATATCTTCCTCAAGATATCCATTTAAGAATGCCGTTTTCACATCCATTTGCCATATTTCATAATTGAAATAGGCTGCAATGGCAAGCAATGTGCGGATGGATTTTAGCATAGCCACTAGGAAAAAAGGTATCCTGATAGTCAATGCCTTCGCATTGACTATAACCTTTTGCCACTAGTCTAGCCTTGAATGTCTCCACATTCCCATCTGCACCAATCTTTCTCTTGAAGATCCATTTACATCCAATAGGTACTATACCTTCTGGTGGATCTACCAAGGTCCAGACTTGGTTTGAGTGCATCGAGTCAATTTCTGACTGCATTGCCTCTAGCCATTTCTCGGAGTCGATATCTGATATCACCTCGTTGTAGGTTTTGGGATCATCACCATGAGCACCATTACCTACGAGGAACATTTTCTCTACTTTCTCTGAAATAATACCTAAGTATCTCTCAGGGGGATGGGAAACTCTTTCCGATCTACGAGGTGGAGGAGGTAGTGTTCTTATTGGCTCAACCTGATTTGGTTCCAATTGGTCCTTAGCTCGTTCCACTTGTGAGACTTTCTCATCAAGCTTGATCTGCTTTCCAATGCCGCTATCTTGAATAAACTATTTTTCAAGAAAGATGGCATGTCGACTCACAATCACATTGTGGTCTTCTGGAATGTAGAAATAGTATCCTAATGACTCTTTAGGATATCCTATGAATCGAGCTCTGAAGGACCTAAACTCTAACTTGTCCGCTTGTTGTCTTTTGACATGAGCCGGACAACCCCAAATTCTGAGATGACTCAGACTTGGTTTCTTACCGTGCCATATCTCATACGGTGTGGTAGGAACGATTTTAGAGGGAAACCCTATTCAGTAGATAGAATTGAAGTTAACAATGAGTGTCCCCAAAGAAAATCAGGGAAGGTCTGTGAAGCTCATCATGGATCGAACCATATCCAATAGAGTCTGATTTCTCCGTTCTGAAATCCCATTGAGTTGAGGTGTTCCTGGTGGAGTCCATTGAGAGACTATGCCATTTTTCTTTAGATAGTCTAGGAATTCCGACTAAGGTATTCACCTCCTCGATCTGATCGAAGAACCTTAATGGGTTTTTCAGTTTATTTTTCTACTTCATGTCTGAATTCTTTGAACTTTTCAAAAGCTTCAGACTTGTGTCTCATAAGATACACATACCCATACCTAGATAGATCATCGGTAAAGGTAATGAAGTAGACAAAATTGCCTCTAGCCGGCACATCAAATGGGCCGCACACACATCAGTATGTACTAGGGCAAGGAGATCTGTGGCCCTCTCCCCATGTCCAACAAAAGGGAGTTTAGTCATTTTGCCTTGAAGACAAGATTCACAAGTTTGGATATGACTCGAAAGTCTCGGAAGTCAACTCAATCAATAGCCCATTTTTCTCCAATTTGTTGATCCTATCTTCTGCTATATGACCTAATCTCAGGTGCCATAGATATCTATCGTTTGGACTATCCCTAGGTCATTTGGCATTCACGTTTTGCTCGATAGTTAGAATAGGTACATCAATATGTAGCTGATAAAGACCATTAATAAGGAAACCATTTGCAATTTTATTTCTTTCATAAAGAATGTTACAATGGTCCTTAAAGAAGGTGATCACATAACCTTCTTGTGCTAAGCATGAAACAGAAATCAAATTCCTGCTAGCTGTAGGCACAAAATAACAGTCTTTCAAAACTAAGTCTAAACCAGATGGTAATCGAAGAGGGTATGTTCCCACGGCTACTGCAGCAACTCTTGCTCCATTATCGATGCGTAGGATCATGTCTCCATCCCTCAGCCTCCTGCTATCCTCAAGACCTGCATAGAAGTGCACAGATGAGCACTAGAACCAGAGTCAAGCACCCAACTGGATGCAGAAGAAATCGTAAGGTTAGACTCAATAACGAGCATACCTTCTAGAAGGACCTTCCTTCTTGTTCTTCAGGGTGGCCAGGTAAGTAGGGCAGTTCTTCTTCCAATGGCCATCATTGTTGTAATGAAAATACTTTTCTTTGACATCGGCCTTCTTCTTCGGCTCTGCCTTCTTCTTCTTTGATCCTTCCACCTTTTGCTTTTTCACAGACTTCTTTTTCTTTCCATAAGACTTTCTTTTGAAGAAGTCCGTTCCATAGCAAGAACTGAGCCTTTAGAACCTTTCATAGAAAGCTCAGCGGTAACCAGCATATTCATTAATTCGGCCAAGGAATTTTGAAGTTTATGCATGTGGTAATTCATGATGAATTGCCCATATGCATCAGTCAAGGATTGCAGAATAATATCGTTCTGCAGGTCCAAGTCTAACTTCACACCGAGCTTCTCAAGCTCTTCCATGTCCTTGATCATTGTCAGACAGTGATCTTGGACTGACTGCCCATCACGCATCTTAGCCTTAAAAAGTCATTTCGTGACTTGATATTTGGCTGCACGACTCTGTTCACCAAACATCTCCTGCAGGTGAGCCAACATTTGGCGAGCAGTCCCGATATCTTCATGTTGGCGCTGGAGTTCATCAGACATCAAGCCCAACATGTAATATCTGGCCTTATTATCTTCGTCTATCCATTTTTTCAGAGACGCTCTCTATTCAACAGATGGACGGGCTGGTAAGGTGGGAGGGTCCTGGTCCAAAACATGGGTTAACTTCTCGAAACCCAAAACTATTTTGTAGTTCCTGAGCCAATCTTTATAATTGGGTCCAGTCAGTCTATGTGTGTCCAGGATACGTGCCAATGGGTTGGACGCAGACATTTTCCTGTAGAGAGTCAAAGATTCTAGTTAGATACTGTAATTTTGACTTGACCAATTTGTTTAGAGATTTTATTTTTTAAACAAATTAGCTTCCACTATTTTCTCGAATCCCTACACTCCCTCTATAGAGATGCAAAAATCTCCATGATTAATGATTTTTAGTGGGTGGTGCGGTCTCACCAACTGACTCATCACCTCACCTAACAGTTATTGGTGATGGGTTAGCCAATGAGTGAACAACTCTTGTTCAATGATTCTCTAATCATGGTGCACCCAAACTTGGTCTCTAATTCATGAATCTCACCGTATCGGAATATTGATCCACTCCTTAGTTAAGTCAGACCCACCATTTGCATAGACTGGGTTCCTAATTGAGTCTCTCACCGTATCCAGAATATTGAGCCCAACTCATCCTCCAGCCCATAGCATCCAATGCCTAATAGACATGGTTGCGTCTTTCCGATGCAACTGAGCCACTGTATCCAGCCGAGAACAATCAACCCCGGAAAGGGCCCGCACATCTACAATGGTGGAAGACCTCAGACTTAATCTTTTCTTAGGGAGAATTGATTCAGGTCTCATTAAACTAGACTTGTCATAGTCATAACAATTATGACTAACCTAGTGGCATGGGTTAGCTCGGATTATTGACCACCTCAGATCAGAACTGTGTCAACAGATATGGCCAGGTAAGTGAGACCGGTGGAAGGAATATGCCATTAACTCGTACAAGAACGCATTCAGGTCGAGTAGCTTCCAATTAAAAACCAGTCGGTCGTATGTGCCAAACTTACCTTAGACACCAAATTGTTGAGCCAGAACCAATTGGATTTGCCTACAATCCAGACTCTAACCTCTGAGCCTAATTAGGTCTTGCTTGATCGTGACTCGATCTTGACCCAGACTTAATCCTATTAGGCTGGTCAATTTAAGCATTGTTGATCCCATCTAACCAACTCTTGATTCGGTTTGATCAACCGCTTAGACCTAATTGAGCTACCCAAGCCCGAACCCAGTATTATGAATATGTCTTAGATCTGAAATTCTCAATTTTAGATCTAATTAATATTTCATAAACTTAATTCTTTAATTAAGTAGGGTTCATAAATAAAATATGCACAATAAATCCTAGGATTTCAGGATCTAGGATTTTGCAGAAAGTAAGTTTTGGATTTCTGATTAAGGACGAACGCGCAGCACCCCTACACATCATAAGAACATCCCATCGAATGAGAAGAGAGGGCCTTTAAACCCTTCTTCGTTCTTATGACTGGACGGCCAAGAGGAATGCCTTAATCAGGAACATTCAATACTACAAAACAGTATCAGATCTATATCATATATCTCATATACAAAGTAGATCTAATCATGGCATATTTTGCATACATCTCATGTATCGAATCATGCATATTTTTAGATCTAAATTATCTCATAATAATCTAAAAAATTAGATTTAAATTGATCTAATCAAAATAAATTCTAATCTAGATAATTATGTAGAACTATTCTACAACTAGTCTAGACATGCATCTAATCATATCTCATATGATGTTTAAAATTAAATAATTTTTATTTGCTATTTTTCAGATGTTATTATAACCATTATAATATCAAAAAATAGTAAATAAATAAATCTAAAACTTAGGTTAATCAGATTAAATTGAAAACATGCAAGACTATTCTATGGAACTATTCTATTTTAGAGCTAGTCATGCATATTTCCTAATCTTAGATCCAAATCATTTAATTTTAATTTTAATTTTTTTTTTTTTGATTTGAGATCTGATCACATCTCATGTTATATCTAAAATAATTTATTTTTTAATTAAAATAAATTTAAAATCAAATCTAAATATTTTTAGAACCATGGCTCTGATACCAGTTGAAGGAAAATTCTGATTTCTCGGTCCAGGTTCGTTCAGATCTGATCAGATCAAGAGATATATTTCAAAATTTTTTCTCTTTGATCTATATCAGATTTAGGATATTTTAGATCTAATTCTTATTATTTTAATAAATAAAATAAAAATCTAAAATAAATTAAATCAAATTTAATTTACCTTGATGTAGGGTAATCCTATTACCCTGTTTGATGATCCTGTACAGTAGGAAGGTTCTGGATCTAGCCACGCAAGTGCCTGGCCTCTACTGGTATCCACTTGGGCTGGATCTGGAGATCCTCTTCTTCTCTATCACGTCTCCAAAAATTAGATCTGAATCTGATCTGGAGGATCTTCAAAACTCCTTTTGAAGATCAGCAGTCGTCCTTTGCAGTAGCGCAGCCTTCTAGCTTTCTGATCGTCCTTTCTTTGATCTGGATCGCACCAACCAAGATCCAAAACTATTTTGGACGTGGAAGAGGAGAGGAAGAAGATGAACTTTGGCATGGAGGAGGAGAGAGGGAGAAAAAGCCTTGGGGCGTGGGGAATTCTTATTCAATCATTCATTTAATTTGAGTTGGGCGTAGGGTCTTATTTATAGACTAACTGCGTGATCCAACTCCTCTTCTTCCCAACCAATCACAATCCTTTTGTGAAATTAGATCTAAATCTGATTGGTGGGAATAGAGTCCCCTTGGATTCCTCCTTAGAGGGCGCCTAAGACCAGTCAAAGTTGGTTCTTAGGAGAACTCTAATTGGAATCCAAAAAGGGAGATGGAGTCCCTTGTCCAACAAGGACTCCTAGGGCGCCTCCAAACTTGGGCGCACACCACCCTTGGCGTGCGCCCTCCTCCTTGCCAGGTTCTGGCAGGGGGACAAGCCCCCACCAGCTCTCCAATAGGTGCATGACATGTGGTCAAAAGTCAAAGTGTCAATGGTCAACGTTTGACCAACCAAAGGTAGACTTTTGACCAAAGTCAAAGAACAAGAAATGGCAGGTGACCAAAAATGGCAGGTAATGTCTTACAAAATAAGACAACCTTTTTCTGACTTGGACAGACCTCCAGTCAGACCAATATGAAGGCCTCTGATTGAGCACAAACTCCTTTGGCTCAATCAGGACAACTTATTTATGATAGTAAAAGAAGAACGTTAGGTTCAATCGAGTGCTATAACGATTTTCTTGAACCTAATTGAATCTCATTCAGATCAATTGAACTAGATCAGTTCAATTGATGATCACCAGATTCAAACCCTTATTTGTATGACCCAGTTAGGTTCAGTTCTGTATGGTAATGGGATATGTCATGATCTCTATCATCGACATCATCGAAACTCCTTTCGATGGATCAGAACTCTTCTGATTCGAACAGCTAGAATGATCGATCATCTAAATCATTCTAATTGCTCCCAAAATCCACCAGTGACACCTAGCAGTATATGGTGGCAACCCATCAGAGCTGAATGCGAACCTCTTGGTGCAGCTACCTGTGTGATTAAGTTCTTCTATCTTGAGCCCCGATCAGATTAGGGTTAAGGTGAAACTCGTCAAACCCTAGTCTTCTGTCATATGATGTAATCATTCGATTCAAGTCCAATGTGAAAATCTAAATAGAAACTCTTTCTATTATTTCACTCTACCATGGCCATGGGCTTCTGGACTTGATTCTCATGATTATCATAGGGCTGCTCCTCTACCACCGAGGTAGATAGATTCCATCTTGATGCAATCCAGTTCCTACAATGAACATGCTATAGCCAACATACACCTCAGGATTCCATATGGCTAGGAGACCGAGTAATGGTGTAGTCAAACTATAACACCCTCAAGGTGAACTGTCCGATGCACCTCAGGTCAAAGAACCAGACACACTACTGCAGCATCGAGTCAGTCATTGACGAGAAGGTAGACTCCCTAATGACTACTCGAGGTGGTCATGCTCAGTGCCCTCATTCTCTAACGAGTATCTGTACTCTCACTTCGATGTCTCCACACCGTAGACTCAAGACTCATCTACTAAAGAGAAGCGATTGTACACCAACCTTCCGGATCAATCACCATCCTCGTGATGATCCTATGGTCGAAAGCATTTTATGAGTTAATAATGATTATTCATGTCTTAAATTTTCAACTCTTGAAAATATGAATTATCATTACCATTAACTCAAAGGATGTATCACAGACACTAAATACACATATGTGATAGAAAATAATCCCATTTTATTGATATTAGTCAAAATTATAATTTTGCCCCTAGAAGTGTATTACAAGTGTCAGCCAATTCTGGCTTCTAGGGTACATATATCTAACATGTTCACCCTCCAACATTGATCCACACGAAAACTTGATCAAGACACCAGCACCTTTGATTTATATAATTAAAATTCTAATAACAAGAATTTTAATTAAATGGGAAAGACCTTTCTTAGCCTTTATGTCACCTTCCTTGCCTCTCCTTACCTTTCTTTATTTTTTCCTTATCTTCTTAATTTTTTTTCCTAATCTCTTTATTTTAAGATGACTTCTTGTCCTTTTAAAGACAAGATCTAGATAAGAGAAGCAAAAAAAAAAAATTAGATAATAAGAAAATACTTATAAGAAAGAAAGATTTTTTTTTTTTCTATCTCTGGACTCTCGTGCACACCTCTTTTTATAATATAAGTAGGGGTGCCATCATAATTTCTCATGCCCTTTCCATATTATTATCTCATGTTCCTTTAGCCTATCTCATGCCTCATTAGATAATAACAACATGTAGACTTAGTTCAAAAGGTGCCTTAAAGCAGAAGGACTCTCGAACTAATTCTATGTAAGTTATTTACGAAGAGTCGTGGGCTTTTATTTTTGGCACCATCATTTTCAATCATTTGATCAGATAAGAAGGCCATCCAATGGCCTTAATATGGGATGCCCATTTAGCAAAATGGCGTGGAGATAATCTTTGAATAGTCAAAGTCCCTTTAACTTGGTCCAAGAGGCGCCTGAAAGAGTGGGCGGCAAGGAGTCCCGTCTCATGCAAATATTAATTAGATAATATAGTATTTAACCTACAGAAGGACTCTTCTGTGCCCCATTTCTAATGTCCATGCCAATATGAAAATTTACATGACATGAAAAGGGAGGAAAAGTTAAAAAAGGCAGGCGCCTACATAAACCCATGCGCCAAGAACTCTTGCGCATGAAAGACTTCCCATGCACAAGAGAGAGACTCTCTGGCACGTGGGATTTTGGTATGTGATGCCCCATCTAAAGCCCAATCAGTCTAGGTTAATCCAATTCAAGACCAAATCCAATTTGGCTCAAATCGGATCTTAATTAGGCCAAATTAGAAGCTGATTCGAATCCGATTTGAATCTAGGTGCTAGGGTTTGCTACATGTGCTAGCATGTTCAACCTGCAAACATGGTCTAATTCAATTAGATCCTTAATCAATTTTTTTTGTGTGTGACTCATTGGATTTCACATCTAGCCAATGGTGGGTCTGGGTGTGATTTGACCTAATCTAGTTAGAACTCAACTAAACCGATTTAGGTCAAAACTAGCTTACCTAATTTGACCAATTAGAATATTTTCTAATTTAATGATCAAATTAAAATTTTTAATTTGATCAAACCCACAAGACATGATTGACGTCTAGCAACATATCGTGACTTTTCAAAAGATGTAAAATTTTGATGAAAATATCAAAAATATCCTTCAATGGAAAGTTATCATGCAACTAGATCTTTCGATCACCCTGCATCCTGAATATGACTCTGGGTATGAAAATATGCCAAACCCAATATCATATTCATTTTTCTTTCAATCTTGTGATGATGATTCATTTAATAAAATATTAGAAACCATTTCTAATTTTCATCATGCTTTGATCAAAGTCTTTCTAAATCATCATTTGTTTGAAGCAGGTAGGATGCAATTTTCTCTTACCAGGAGCGATCGATTCCATGTTAACCTACTCACAACCTTTATATATAATCTATCATATCTAGATCACCTTGTACATGACTGAGTCATGAATGAGTATGAACCAAAATATGGATTCATATATATAAGATTCTATGGTAGTTTCAGGTCAAAGGATTACATGCACAATTCCACCATGAGAACCATCTATTGACATGTAGATAAGACTCCATTAGATATTCTCAACTTGGATCAATTCAGTGAACTCATTCTCTAATGAGCACCCACATCCTTGTATTAGTGTTATACACAAGTGATTGTGAGATCAATCATCCTCTCAATTGAGCATACAAAATATGTGCTAGTCTTATCAAAAACATTAATCCCCAACTCAATGTTCCATCGATCAGGAATGTTTAAATTAGGATTTTAAGATTTTAGATCTCATTGGTATGATCTCATCATAATTCCTAAAATCATAGCCTTAATTTATGGGATTCATCATAATCTTAAATAAATAATAAGACACTGCATATGATGAAATAAATGCCTTTATTTATTTTAAAATATCATTACATGAGTTTGGAAAGATAAAGAATAGTCCAAATAAATAAATAAATAAATTTTGATTGGCTTGAGGGCATATACCTTTCAATCTCCCACTTGCACTAAAACCAATCGTCTTTATATTTTAATCCTATACAATCAAGGCGGCGATCAAACAATTGCAGTGGTAAAGCCTTAGTGAATGGGTCTGCTATGTTGTTCTTTGTGTCTACTCGTTCTATGACAATATCTTGTCTTTCAATAATTTCATGAACAAGATGGAAGCATCTCAGAATGTGTTTGAATTTATGATGAGACCTTAGTTTCTTTGTTTGAGCAATAGCTCCAGTATTATCATAGTAAAGTGGTACTGAATCTTTAATTTTTGAAATAACACCTAATTCAGTGATGAACTTGTTCATCTAGATAGCTTTCTTGGCGGCTTCACTTGCAGCTATATATTCTGCCTCAGTTGTTGAGTCAGCTATAGTTGGTTTCTTAGTACTCTTCCAACTCACTGCTCCATCGTTCAGAATAAAGACATACCCTGAAATGGATTTGCTATCATCTGGGTCTGATTGAAAACTAGAATCAGAATATGCTTCTAGTTTAAGATCAGAACCATCATATACTAGAAAAATATCTTTTGTTCTTCTCAAGTTCTTAAGAATATTTTTCACAGCTTTTCAATGATCCTCTTCTAGATTAGCCTGAAATCTACTTGCAATGCCTAAGGCATAGGCAACATCAGGCCTTGTACATAACATGGCATACATTATTGATCCAACAGCTGAAGCATAAGGAATAGAACTCATTCTATTTCTCTCTTCAGTTGTCTTTGGAGACATCTTTTTAGAGAGATGTATGCCTTGACTCATGGTAAGTAACATCTTTTACTTCCATCCATACTAAATATTTTCAGTATTAAGTTAATGTACCTAGATTGGGATAAGCCTAGCATCCTCTTAGATCTACCTCTATAGATCTTTATTCCTAGTATATAGGATGCTTCTTCCAAGTCTTTCATGGAAAACTTATTTGATAGCCATAATTCGACTGATTGCAACATTGGGATATCATTTTCAATGAGGAGTATGTTATCTTCATATATAACTAAGAAAACTATGGTACTCCCACTAGTCTTCATGTACACACACAGTTCATCTACAATCTTGATGAAATCAAACTCTTTGATTATTACATCAAAATGGATGTTCCAACTTCTTGATGCTTGCTTTAATCCATAAATGGATCTCTTAAGCTTGCATACTTGATTTGGTCTTTTATTTAACTCAAATCCCTCTGGCTGTGACATATAGACCTCCTCCTCAAGGAAACCATTAAGGAAGGCGGTTTTTATATCCATTTGCCATATTTCATAATTATGGTATGCTGCTATGCCAAGCATAATCTGAATAGATTTAAGCATGGCAACAGGTGAAAATGTTTCATCATAATCAATCCCCTGTTTTTGCCTAAAACCCTTAGCCACCAATCTGGCCTTATAGGTTTCAATTTGAGCATATGCTCCAATCTTTTTCTTAACAATCCATTTGCATCCAATAGGATTTATATCCTCTAGTGCATCCACCAAAGTCCATACTTTGTTGGTGTGCATGGAGTCCATTTTGGATTGCATGGTAGCCAGTCATTTGTTAGAGTCCTTACTTTTGACTACTTCCGTATAGGTCAGAGGTTCATCATTCTCAATGATTTGGGCTTCATTATTTTCAATAATGAACCCATACCTAACAGGTGTAAGTCGCACTCTATCAGACCTACGGATAGGAGTTATGTGTTCTGGTTCTTTTATGTGATTATTTAGTTGAAAAATTCTTATTTATTTTTTTTGAACTTCATTAAGTTCAATATTTCTCCTACTACCTTTTTTCTAGAATAAATTCTTTTTTCATGAAAGTGGCATGCCTACTTACAAAAATCTTTTGTTCAGTAGGGTGGTAGAATAAATATCCTATACTATCTCTAGGATATTCGATAAATAGATATCTGTCTGATCTAGCATCATGTTTATGTCCAAAATTTCTTTTGACATATGCTGGATAACCCCATATCTTAAGATACTTAAGATTGGATTTCTTACCTCTCCATATCTCATATGGAGTACTAGATACAGATTTAGAAGGTACTCTATTCAAGATGTAAATTACGATCTCTAGGGCATGACCCTAGAAGAAAATAGATAATTTAGTGAAGCACATCATGGACCGTACCATATCTAATAAGGTACGATTTTTTCTTTCGGCTACACCATTTAATTATGGTGTATAAGAAGGTGTCTATTCAGAGAGAATTTCTTTAACTTTAAGATAGTCTAGAAACTCACTAGATAAGTATTCTCCTCCTTGATTAGATCGAAGAATTTTTATACATTATCTAGTTTATTTTTCGACCATACTTTGATACTCTTTAAATTTATCAAAGGCTTCAAATTTGTGTTTCATAGGATACACATATCCAAACCTAGATAAATCATTAGTGAACGTTATAAAATAAGAGTATTCACCTCTGACTTGAGTTGTCATAGGACCAAATACATCCGTATGTACAAGTCCTAATAACTCACTTGTCCTTTCTTCATGTCTACTAAATGGAGTTTTGGTCATTTTACCCATGAGACATGATTCACAAGTTCCTAATGATTCATAATCAAAAAGATCAAAGAACTTTTCTTTGTATAACTTGTTAATCCTAGCCTTATTAATATGACCTAATCGATAATGCCAAAGTAAAGTATTATTTATGTCATCTCTCTTATGTTTTCTATTTTCATCAATATAAAATATATTGTTATCCAAACATAGAGTCAACAAACCATAGCTAAATATGCCAAAATAAATATTTTCATTAGAATATTTAATCGAGCAACCTTCGCTCATTACATCAAGACTATAATCTTATTTTAATAGCAAGGGTATAGATATAATATTTTTAATGATCTTAGGTATATAATAATAATTTATAAGCTCTAAGATCTTCTCAGAAGATAACTTCAATATATTTGTCCCATAGCTTCTGCTTGGATAGACTCTCCTCCAGTGCCATAAAGCTTGAAGTCACCTTTCTTCAAACTCTTAATTTTTTGCAGCCCCTACGAAGATTTGTAGATATGAAAACCACAGCTGGTATCTAATACCCAAGAGTTTGAAATGGAAGAATTTAATGATAATATAGTATGTATCTCATACATACCTTTTGGTATATTATTTGCACCAGACTTCATGGTTGCAAGATAAGCCTTGCAATTCCTCTTCCAATGACCTATTTTGCCATAGTGAAAATAGGTCATCTGTCCAGAGACCTTCTTCCCCTTTTTCTTCTTATTTATACCACCTTTAGGGTTCAGCCTTCTTTTTAAACCCTTTTTGCCTACCTTCTTCTTGGAGATCCCATCCATAAGAAGAAGAGGAGCCTTATCCTTCTTGATATGGCTTTTTGCTATTTTAAGCATATTTAATAGCTCAGGCAAGGAAGAATTCAGTTTATTCATGTGATAGTTCACAATAAACTAAGAAAATGATTCTGAGAGTGATTGCAAGATCAAATCATGACTTAACTCTCCATTCATAACAAAACCTAATTAACTTAATCGAGTGATTAGATCAATTACCATCAGAACATGATTTTGTATGGATGTTCCTTCTATCATTCTTGCATGGAATAATTGCTTAGATATCTTATATCTAGCAGTCCTACTCTGCTCTCCATAAAGCTCTTTTAGATTGAGCAATATGGACTGAGTGTCCATGCCATCATGCTGCCTCTGTAATTCATTATTTATGGAGACAAGTATGATGCATTTGACAGTAAGAAAATCATTTTGCCACATCTTATGTGTGGACTTATCTTCATTTGTAGCATCATTTTCTAATGGCTTAGGATCAGGGGCATCAAGAATATAGGAGAGTTTTTCTTGACTGAGTACTATTTTTAGGTTTCTCAGCTAATCCACATAATTTGGACCAGTCAATTTATTTGAATCCAAAATTAAACTCAATGAAAGTGAAGAAGCCATTTAATCTACATAATAAAGAACATAACATAAGCAAACAACTCATGATGACGTACATAATTAAATTAGGATTTTAATTTAATTATGTCTCCCATTATTAATCAAAATCATAACCCTCTAATTGATTTTTTTAGTGAGAATAAGAACCTAATTTCTTATAAAAGATCTTGTGGTTGCACAACAAATCTGTTATAAGTTCAAAGGTAGGAAACTCTTTTCAATTGCATTTTATGCAACTCTCAAAAAAAAAAAAAAACTTTGCCTTTAAAATATTAATAGCCTTGTGTTAGCACAACAAACTTTAATGTTTTAGTTAAGTAGAACCCTCCATTTCTATACAGTCAAAATGAAATATAACTACTCTTGTGGTTACACAATAAAATAGTATATTCAAAATGCTGTAAGCATCTTAATGCACTAGATAAATATTACATCATTCTCCATGATAGATCTTATGGTTACACAACAAAACTAATATGGTTCTGGACATAATAAGGATATAGCATGAAGGAAGGCCTTAATGTAGTGAATATAATACTAAGCATTTTAATCTAGAATTAAATTAATTGAATCAGCCAGGTAAGTGGGAGAGAGATGGGAGTTCCTCCGTTGCTTTTTTTAGACATCAATAAATTGGTTAGGTCAGACAATGAAATCAATTAAAAAATCATGTTCTCTTTACCAATCATGAACCACTTTTTCTAGACACCAATTGACCAATTAGATATCCAGATTGATTCAGCTATTGGTTAATTACACTATAAGTTAATATAATTTTAAATGTTCATGATACACATCCTAAATGCATGAAAATATTAATTATGAGAAAAAATATTAACATGTAGACTTATTCTAGGACAACCATCATTACATAGTGAATTCTTTCCACTATGTCAGGACAACCTTCACAGAATAATATATACATCATAATCTCATTATAAAAATAAAAATATGATCACATCATATAAATAACATGCTAAAAAATCATATCATATTTACGTTTAAGCCATTATAATATAATCAAAGCAATATATGATTTAACCTAATAAGGCTTGCTCTGATACCACGATGGGATTGGTGTACAGGGAGGAAGCACAGATTTCAAAAGAAAATTATGAAATCATATAAACCAAACCTGAACCCTAGGACCATCTTATCAACAATTAAATCATATAGCATGCAATTATAATATAAAAGAAAAATATTAGAATATACCTTTTATCGCTAAACCCTGAATTGACCCTAAATGCCGGCGACAACTATCAGGGGTTCCACCAGGTGCCCATGTGTTCATCCTCCAACGTTGATCCACATGGAGACTTGATCAAGACACTAGCACCTCTAATTCATATAATTAAAATTTTAATAACAAAAATTTTAATTAAATGGGCAAGATCTTCCTTAGCCTTTATGTCACCTTCCTTGCCTCTCCTTACCTTTCTTTGTTTTTCCCTTGTCTTCTTAATTTTTCTTCCTAATCTCTTTATCTTTAGATGACTTCTTGTCTTATAAAGACAAGATCTGGATAAAAGAAGGGAAGAAAGAAAATTGGACAATAAGGAAACACTTGTAAGAAAGAAAGATTTTTTTTTTATCTCTGGACTCTCGTGCGCACCTCTATTTATAATATATATAGGGGTGCCATCACAATTTCTCACACGCTTTTCATATTATTATCTCATGTCCCTTCAGCCTATCTCATGCCTTATCAGATAATAATGACATGTAGACTTAGGTCAAAAGGTGCCTTAAAGCAGAAGGACTCTCGGACTAATTCTATGTAAGTTATTTATGAAGAGTCACGGGCTTTCATTTTTGGCGCCATCATTTTCAATCAGTAGATCAGATAAGAAGGCCATCCAATGGCCTTAATATGGGATGCCCATTCAGTAAAATGGCATGGAGATAATCTTTGAATAGTCAAAGTCCCAAGGGACTTTGACTTGGTCCAAGAGGCACCAAGGAAGAGTGGGCGACAAGGAGTCTTAGAAGAGTGGGCGGCAAGGAGTCCCTTCTCATGCAAATATTAATTAGATAATGTAGTATTTAACCTGCAGAAGGACTCTTCTGCACCCCATATCTAATGTCCATGCCAATATGAAAATTTATGCAACATGAAAAGGGAAAAAAAGTCAAAGAAGGTAGGTGCCTACATAAACCCATGTGCCAAGGACCCTTGCACATGAAAGACTTCCCATGCGCAAGAGAGAGACTCTCTGGTGTATGGGATTCTAGTATGTGATGCCTCATCTGAAGCCCAATCTAGGTTAATTAAATTTAAGACTAAATCCAATTTGGCTTAAATTGGACCTTAATTAGCCCAAATTAGAAGCTGATTCGAATCCGATTCGAATATAGGTGGTAGGGTTTGCTACATGTGCTAGCATATTCAGCCTACAAACATGGTCTAATCCAATTAGATCCTTAATCAATTCCCTTTGTGTGTGATCCATTGGATTCCACATCTAGCCAGTAGTGGATCTAGGTGTTATTTAACCTAATCTGGTTAGAACTCAACTAAACCGATTTACGTCAAAACTAGCCTACCCAATTTGACCAATTAGAATACTTTCTAATTTAATGATCAAATTAAAATTTTTAATTTGATCAAACCCATAAGACATGATTGATGTCTAGCAACATATCGTGACTTTTTGAAAGATGTAAAATTTTGATGAAAATATCAAAAATATCCTTCAGTAAAAAGTTATCATGCAACTAGATCCTTCGATCACCCTGCATTCTGAATATGACTCTGGGTATGAAAATATGTCAAACCCAATATCATATTCATTTCTCTTTTAATCTTATGATGATGATTCATTTAATGAAACATTAGAAACTATTTTTAATTTTCATCATACTTTGATCAAAGTCTTCTTGAATCATCATTTGTTTGAAGCAGGCAGGGTGCGATTTCCTCTTACCAAGAGTGATCGATTCCTTGTTAACCTACTCACGACCTTCATATATAATCTACCATATCTAGATTATCCCGTACATGACTGAGTCATGAATGAGTATGAACCAAAATATGGATTCATATATATAAGATTCTATGGTAGTTTCAGGTCAAAGGATTACATGCACAATTCCACCATGAGAACCATCTATTGACATGTAGATAAGACTCCATTAGAAATTCTCAACTTGGATCAATTTAGTGAACTCATTCTCTAATGAGCACCCACATTCTTGTATTAGTGTCATACACAAGTGATTGTGAGATCAATCACCCTCTCAATTGAGCATACAAAAGATGTGCTAGTCTTACCAGAAACATTGATCCCCAACTCAATGTTCCATCGATCAGAAATGTTTAAATTAGGATTTTAAGGTTTTAGATCTCACTGATATAATCTCATCATAATCGTAAAATCATAGCCTTAATTTATGAAATTTATCATAATCTTAAATAAATAATAAGACACTGCATATGATGAAATAAATATTTTTATTTATTTTAAAATATCATTATATGAGTTTGGAAGATAAAGAACAGCCCAGATAAATAAATAAATAAATTTTGATTGGCTTGAGGGCTTATACCTTTCAGAGTTCATGCTGTAGAACCTTCCGAAAGTGTATAAAAGTTTAACAATACGTCTCCTCTAGTCACACTTACTTCGGACGATTTGCTTCCGAGTGATCTCATCTGATCGAGCTTATTATGAATGAACTTCTCTTAGTCGCTAGGCGAGCTCCCTTCGGCCGACCTCTTTCTAGTCAATCTCCTTCTAGTTGTTTGGAAGGACATCATCGTTTACATGATTCCAGCTACCAACTCAATGTAGATCGACCCACATGCGGGCGACCTTAAAGGAGTCCAAACTTCTCTAGAACTGTAGTGACTTGAAGCTCTTCACCAGCTACACCCACTCCATCCGAAGTTTGACTATTGATACTCGACGAACTGGCAAATCATGACAACGAATTCAACTCTCAGCTGGCACGTCATGACAACAGACACTATCTTTCATAACAAACTTCACGTGGCCCCAAATGGCCCATTATCAAGAGGTTATGGCTGTCGTCATCAGTTTGTTACAGGCTTCACCTATATAAAGAACCCTTCAGATATATTTTCTTTCTAGACTCTCTTCTCCTTTCTGTTACTCTACCTCTTTTTATCCTGAGCACTCCATTCTAGTTGGTCAAAAAATTAACTTGAGCGTCGGAGGATTCTGCCAGAGCCATCCACCTCTAGTTTGGACTTTATTTTGTAGGTTCCATCGATGGCGTCACCTTCTCCACTCCAGCCACTCCAACATCCTCATGTATTTTTATACCAATAGGATTGGTGCTATAGAAAGAAATTTTTGAATTCTTGTTCTAAAAGAAGTGCCTAGTCAGTCTTACCTACCTTTCTTTCTCTCTTAATTTCTCGAATCCACTTCTATTTGATCTTTGCTTGCTTTAAAGGATACCTCTAAAGAAGATGACCACCCAATGATCCACTGCCTCCATTGCCAGATCTGAACCAGATCCATCCATTTTGCCTCCACCATCTGCTCCCCAACCTCCTTCACCAGCAGCCATGGTGGATCCAAAATAGTTCAACCTGCTAATACAGCAGGTTTGAGGTCTTACCGAAATGGTGTAGGCCACCATACAGTAGCCTCCAATGGTGGCTCAACCGGAGAATCCCCAGCCAAAGCCTCAAGTACTGGCACCTAGAAGGGCAACCTGGGTTAGCAGATCCATCACCTCCAGGAAGGAGAAGCAGAGAGTAGGGAGTCCCTATTTTGATCATGATTTTTCTCTGAAAGAAACTTTCTCCATCTTTAGTCGACGGCCTTCTAAGATCTGCAGTCAAGATGACTATCTCGACCAAAAGCTCTAGGACATGAACCGGCAGATTGAGGATGTTGAACTTTCTAAGTAATTTTGATGATGACCAAACATTAAAGCAAATGATTACTAATATATTTTATTTTAAGTATTCCAATGTCAGAAGAAAGAGAGCTCTTTGATCATAACAAGGAAGACATTAAATCAAAATCAATCAAAATTCAAATCTTCTTGTATGGAGCAAAAATTCTCTCAAAATCATCTTGAAGCAGTCTTCGAGATATCTCAGAATTTTTCGAGAGCTCTCGAGTGGACTAGCATGCCCCAAGCACTGTTCTGGCATGATTTTGAGAGGTCTTGAGAGAATCTTAAGAGCTTTCAATCTCAGACGATAAAAACCCAATTTCTATACCTTGAGAGTGAGAGGTCTTGCAGGATTTTTGAGAAGTCTCGCGGTCCCCTTGAGACATCTCATTCAGAATTGAGAGATCTCAATCTTAGGCAAGCCATTTTTTTTTCAGAAAGATAATTTTTCATGAGACTGAATAAGAGCTCTCCTGTTCAAACCGAGAGGCCCCATAACTTGGCAAGACATCTTGAGACAAATCGAGAGGTCTTAAGACTCGAGGATAACTTTTTAATGGGGTATTCCAGATAAGATTTTTTGACTCCAACGGCTAGTTGTTGCTCTCCAATGTTTGAATTTTGCTTTTTTTGAGCTTCAATCATCACCAGAAGAGAGAAAATGGTGCAAATATAAAAGGAAGAAGGCTTATTCATGATCAAAAAAAAGAAAAATGAGAGAAAACAAAAACATGCTTTGTTCTTGAACGAAAATTTCCATCTTCAATCAATCTGTTCTCTCAAGCATTGAAGAATCCTCAAGTGTATTAACTCCATGGATTCAAAGAGGCTTTCAACGAACTGCAAGGATAACTCTTCTGCTCATTCAAAGGGGCCTTTTGAGTTGAAAAAAATTTCTTTCCCCTTTCCATGTATTTGGTTTCAGTAAGGGTTGAAACTTGGATTTTGGAATTTTTCTCCTCTTTTGTTTATTCGCATTGGTTTATCTAATTCTTGTAAGGCTTGTGGTTGGTGAACTTAGAAAAAAATCAACTAGATTATTGGATAGTGAGCCCGAGAAAACTATCCAATTGTAATCTTGAGGGATTATAGTAAAATTTTCAAGAGTTTGCTTGGGGAGTGGATGTAGGTGTTGGGAGTGCACTGAACTACTATAAAATGCTCTTGCTTGTGTGTGTGCTTTAGCTTGTGTCTTCAATTCTTCTCACATTTGATTCACTCAAGATTTAATCACTGCTCATATCTATTTAAATTTTTGAAAATCCAATTCACCCCCCATCTTGGATTGTTCATCTGGACAATAATTGGTATCAGAGTCTTGGTTCTTTGCTAATTATTGATTTTATCAACTAGAGATAAAAATCATGTCAATCCTACTAGGAGGTTCACTTGTCGAAGGGCAATCCACAAATAGGCCATCTCTTTCCAATGGATCTACCTATACCTATTGGAAAGCTTGCATGCGCATTTTCATTCAAGCTCTTGACTATGACATATGGAGAGTCATTGTCAATGGTCCACACACTCCCACAATCATTGTCAACGGCACATCCATTCCTAAGCTGGAGAAGGATTGGGATGAAATGGATAAGAAACTTATCCAATTAAATGCCAAAGCAATAAATGTACTCTATTGTGCCCTTGATGCTAAGGAGTTTAACCGAATCTCCACTTGCAATTCAGCAAAAAAAATTGGGATAGGCTTGAGGTCATGCATGAAGAAATAAATCAAGTAAAAGAAGCTAAAATTAACATGCTAAGAAGAAGAGCTTCATTAGAGGAGAAGCCAGTAGGAAGAAAGAAAGAGAAAAAGAGAAGGATCACCCACTTGCTATGAATGCAAAAAGTCAGGACATTTTAGGACTGAATATCCTCAATTGAAGAAAAGGGCAAAAAGAACAAAAAAGAAAGCCATGATAGCAACTTGGAGCGACAGTGATAAGTTAAGCTCAAAGAAAAAAAATCAAAATGAAGCAAACTTATATTTCATGGCACAAGATGATGAGGTATCCTTCACTCTTGATTTAGATTTTACCTTTGATGAACTTCAAGATGCTTTTTATGACTTAATGAAAGATTTTAAAAAGATTAGCATAAAAAATAAAAGTCTTAAGAAGATGACTCAAACACTTTTGAAGAAAAAGGAAGAGGTAATTAGTGGCAACAATAAATTAAAAGAAGAGAATAAAATTCTAAAGGATGAATTGGATAAATTAAGGCCTTTAGTTGATAAATTCACTTGTAGTTCAGAAAAACTATAAATGATCTTAAATAATCAAAGAGTAGTCTATAATAAAGCCGGACTAGGATATAAGTTGAAAGACAAAACTAAATTTTTAGAGAATTTCTTTACTGCACACACTTTAATTGGCACCTCTCACATCACCTGCTTTAGATGTAGAAAGGTAGGATACAAAGCTTTTAAATGTAATACTTCTAAGTTCAATGAAAAAACTATTAACAAGATTTGAGTTCCAAAAGAAATCATGTCTACTAACCCTAAAGGATCTAAGAAGACTTGGGTACCTAAAACCATCACTTGATTGTTTATGCAGGAATGCATTGCAGCCCAAGGATCAAAAAGGGAGTGGTACTTAGATAGCGACTGCTCAAAATATATGTCGGGTGATAAGCAACAATTCATCACTCTTGAAAGAAAGGATGGGGGAGTAGTCACCTTTGACGATAATGACAAAGGCAAAATTATTGGCTATGGTAAAATTCAGATTACTCCTATCACTTTTATAGATAATGTATTGTTAGTTGATAACTTAAAACATAACTTGCTTAGTATTAGTCAACTTTGTGATAAAGATTTTAAACTTTCTTTCGAATCTTCTTTGTGCAAAGTATCAAGTTCCTTGGATGATAGTTTAAAATTCATTGGATTTAGGCGTGGCAATATCTACATGGTAAACCTTGATGAAATTGCCATGAAGAGTGGCCAATGCCTAGTTGCAATGAATGCTAATATAAAGAAAACTAGTTGGCTTTGGCACCGTAGGTTAGGTCATGCTAGCATGCATACCTTTATAAATTGCATAATAAGGACTAAGTTAAAGGGGTTACCAAAACAAAATTTGAAAATTGATTATGTTTGTGATGCTTGCCAATTTAGAAAACAAACTAGGATCAAATCCAAAAATATGATTTCAACTTTTAGGCCCCTTGAATTAATTCATATGGACTTGTTTGTACCTACTAGGACCATAAGCCTAGGAGAAAAAAAATATAGTCTAGTAATTATTGATGATTATTCTCGTTTCACTTGGATTTTATTTTTAGCTCACAAAGATCAAGCATTTTCAATATTTTCAAAGTTTTACAAGAAAATTACAAATAAAAAAAACTCTACTGTGGTATATATCCATAGTGATCATGGCACATAATTTGAAAATAAATACTTTGAAGAATTTTGCAATGAACATGGCATTGAACATAATTTTTTTGCACCTAGAATCCCTCAATAAAATGGAGTTGTTGAAAGAAAGAATAGAACCTTAGTTGATATGACCCATACCATATTGTGTGAAGGGAATCTACCGAAATATTTTTGGGCTAAAGCCATTAACACTGCATGTTACATCCTAAATAGAGTTTCTATTTATCCGATTTTAAAGAAAACCCCCTATGACTTTTGGAAAGAAAAAAGACCTAACATTAATTATTTTCATGTTTTTGGTTGCAAATCTTTTATTCATAATAATGGTAAAGATAATCTAGGTATGTTCAATGCTAAGGTAGATGAGGGTTTATTCCTCGAATATTCTATATCTAGCAAAGCATATAGAGTTTTCAACAAACACTCTTTGGTTGTTGAAAAATCTATTCATATCATTTTTGATGAAGCTAACAACTAATGTTCAAGAAAGAAAGATATTTTTGATGATGATACAAGAATTCTCGAAGATGAAATGAAGGACCTAAACTTGAAGGACAGTAACGTTCAAGACGAAGATAAATCTACAACAATCTTGGAACAAAGCCATGATGGTGAGAATGAAGCGAAGGATGATCATAGGGATCTATCCAAGGAGTGGAGGTATGCACATAATCATCCAAAAGAATTGATATTAGGTGATCCTTCATAAGGGGCAAGAACTAGATCCTCTTTTAAGGATACATTTGATTACCTTGCATTTGTTTGTCAAATAGAACCTAAAAATATAGAAGAAGTTGAACAAGATCCAAATTGGATGCTAGCCATGCAAGATGAAGTAAACCAATTTGAAAGAAATAATGTATGGACTCTTGCAAACAGACTCATTGACCATCCAATAATCGGCACAAAATGGGTATTTAGGAATAAATTGAATGAACATGGTAATATTGTAAGAAATAAAGCTAGACTAGTTGCTAAAGGATATAATCAAGAAGAAGGAATTGACTTTGATGAAATATATGCATCTGTAGTAAGATTAGAGGCAATTAGATTATTACTTGCTTTTGCTTGTTACATGAATTTTAAACTATTTCAAATGGATGTGAAAAGCACCTTTTTGAATGGTTATATTGCTGAAGAAGTTTTGTAGAACAACCTCTTGATTTTGAAAATCACTCACTTTCCAACCATGTGTGTAAATTAAATAAAGCTCTTTATGGACTTAAGCAAGCACCTAGAGCATGGTATGAAAGATTGAGCAAATTTTTACTACATAATAATTTTATTAGAGAAAGTGTTGACACCACTCTATTTTAAAAAAAGAAAATAATGATCTTCTTATGGTTCAAATATATGTGGATGACATCATATTCGGAGTTACTAATAAAATTCTTTGTCAAGAGTTTGCTAAGTTGATGCAGGATGAATTCGAAATGAGCATGATGGGAGAGCTAAAGTTCTTCCTTGGACTACAAATCAAATAATGGAAGGAAGGCATCTTCATCAGCCAAACAAAATACATTAAGGAGATGCTAAAGAAGTTTGGCATGAAAAATGGAAAAAAAATCGGCACTCCCATGAGCCCCTCATGCAAACTTGATAAAGATGAGAATGGTAAGAATGTGAATGAAAAGCTCTATAGAGGTACAATAGGATCCCTACTTTATTTAACTGCAAGTAGACCTGATATATTGTTTAGTGTATGCATGTGTGCAAGATTTCAATCTAGCCCTAAAGAATCACACTTACTAGTTGTTAAGAGAATTTTTAGATATTTAATTTACATACATAACTTAGGACTTTGGTACTCAAAATAATCCTCCATTGAATTGATTAGATACACTGACACAGATTATGGAGGATGTAAATTTGATAGAAAGAGTACCAGTGGCATCTGCCAATTTCTATAGTTGAACTTGATCTCTTGGTGTAGTAGAAAGCAAAACTCTGTAGCACTATCAATAGCTGAGGCTAAATATATTACTGTGGAAAGTTGCTGTGCTCAAATACTTTGGATCAAGCAGCAACTCGAAGACTTTGGAATTAAGCAAAATAAAATTTCTATTAGATGTGATAACATTAGTGCCATAAACCTGACAAAAAATCTCATTCAACATTTAAGAACTAAATACATTGAAATTAGATATCACTTCATTAGAGATTATGTACAAAATAATAACATTGTGATTGAATTTGTCATAACTGAAAATCAACTAGCTGACATTTTTACAAAATCTTTAAATGAAGATAGATTCTCAAAAATCTAGGATGAACTTGGTATTTGTGATCCTCTTTAATAATGTTTAATCTTAAATTTATTGGATCATTTTTGACCTCCTTCCATCATTCCTAACACCCCTTTTCCCATCCTAAAAATTCAAGAAAAAATGGCTTGAAATTCCTCCTATATTCTAATTTTTTTCTCCTATGCTCGAGAAGTCTCAGATTTTCATGAGACCTCTCGATTGGATTTCGAGGCCTCTCATGCTAAATGCGAAGCTCTAAAAGTTTTCAAGACGTCTCATCATTAAGACGAGAGCTCTCGATTCGTGTGGGCCCTCTTTTTAAAATCGATCTACGATCTCATGTTCCATTCTTTCATTCCATTTGTTCGAGACCTCTCCTCCATTCTCTCCAAAACTCTCCTTTTCTCAAAAACCCTTCAAATTACCCTCTCCTGTCCATTCCCTCAAAACCTTGGCCCCCAATGGCTCCAAAGAAGAGATCGCTCACCGCTCAAAGACCCTTTATCATGCCATCGACTGAAGTTAGGGCTAAACGACAGTGCGACATGGCTCAATCATCTCCATCTGCTTCATCATCTTGTGCCCGACTTTTCGTTGCTACTAGGATAGTTCCAATAGACCGCTGTGTGGACATCGCTTACCTTGATTGGGAGCACTTCCATATTGGGTCCTAGATCCGATAGCAAGGTTGGAAAAAACTCTGTATCCTAGAGATAAACATTTATCCAAACTTAATACGAGAATTTTTTGACCACATTAGTTTTGAGCATGGATCGAAGGTGGAATCTGTTGTGAAAGGAGTGCATATTTCTTTAGTTGAGAGAAAAATAGGACAACCCTTTGAAGTACCTAGGGCTGGGATCAGTAACCTAAACTTATTTGATAAAACTGAAGCCCTTAAAGTGTGTCTTAGAAAGAGAAAAGGTTGATGAAAATCTTCAATTTGTTTCGCATCTTCTTTTGATCGAAATGAGATTATTGCTGTCCTTTGTCAATCATATTATTTTTCCTAAAGTTGGAAGACATGACTGGGTTGGAAAAAGAGAACTTGGAGTCATGTTCTTTATGGAGACTTGAACTCCCATCAATTTTTCCTCTCTCATGCTACAACAACTGAAGGATACAGCCAGCAAGAGCAAGGCATGTTTACCCTATAGAATGATTTTCACCTTAATCTTCAAGGACTTTCAACTTAATCTAGAAGGTGAAGATTTTAAAAAGATGGCTCACACAGATTACATCAATAAGGGAACATTGAACTGGATGAAATTTGTAAAAAAGAATGATAAATGGGTGAGGGCAGATGAACATGCTGCAATCGAGCCTAAAAAATATAGATCTCTACCCCCTTTGTCATCACCATCTGCTGGACCCTCCACTACACCAGGATCTCCACACTCTCTTCAGGTGCCTCCTTGTCCTACTCTAGCTCCTCCCTCAGCTTTTGATCAAGATCTGTTAGTTGAAAGGGTGGTAGAAGAAGTGGTTCAGAAAGGATCTGAAAAGTTTATGGATATACTATCCAGTGTGAGGCATCAACTTTTAGTAAGCATTGAAGAGCAAAGGATATCCATTGAGGGTCAAATAGAAATGCTTAGTCAACAAATCAGTGGACTATCTCAAAGGTTAGAAATTTTGGAGGAGCGGTATAAAATATTAGCTTAAATTGAACTACTCCTATCCGACAATGCTAGGATTGCATAGAGACTCAAAGAGAATATCACTGTTCAGTTCACCATAGCTGAAGTCCTCATTTTCACTCTATGGTAGATTTTGAGTCAGACTTCTTCTTCTTCTAGACCATCATCTTCTTTTAGACCATCACCATCTCCTAGACCTACTCCTCACTTATCCTTAGCTAGATCTAAATCTTTATCTGAACCCATCATTGAGTTCCTCTTTGATGAGGACTAGGTCTAGTTTCACTTTTGTTTTAACTTTTGATTTAGGTATGTTGGTATGAGATTCATTTTTTATAAACCAACATACACCTCTAACTATGTAGTATTAAATCTTGAAATGGAATCAATCCTTTTTATATTCTTGCCTTCTTTATCTTTTTTATGAGCCTTTCATTGTTGTGCTTTTGATGATGACAAAAAGGGAAAAAAATATTAAGAAAAAATATGTAAATATATAATCAAGTCAAACTAAGATAAAAAATAAGAAATTTTTTAGAAAATGAATTATTTGAATTGATCAAATGCAAATTGTTGGTGCAGAAATCCGTCGCCGTCGGAGGTCGCCGCAATCGAGGCCGCTGGGCGCCGCCGGGGACCTGCAAAACGAAGTCCCGTCCGGAACCGATGGGGTGGTGGCTCCGGCAGGACCCTCCGACGGTCAAGTTAGTTTCCGACCAACAGTAATGGAGTGCTCCGAATGAGTTCCGAAGCTTAGAGATGTGGAGGAGAGCTTAGAGAGTCGAGAGTTCAGAGAGCTTAGCCTTAGTATGTCGGGAGGGGTCCTTTTATAGTGGAGCTTAGTTGATGGTGACGGCTGTGCCGTCTGGCAGAGAGTCGTCGGGCAGCATGGAGTTTGGTACGGAGAGGAAGGCGTCGTCCGGTAGATCGTGGGAGCCATACCGGCGAGTCGTGGGCCGCATGGAGTCCGGTACGGAGAGGAAGGCGTCGTCCGGTAGATCGTGGGAGCCATACCGGCGAGTCATCGTGGGAGCCATACCGGCGAGTCGTGGGCCGCATGGAGTCCGGTACGGGGAGGAAGGCGTCGTCCGGTAGATCGTGGGAGCCATACCGGCGAGCCGTGGGCCGCATGGAGTCCGGTACGGAGAGGAAGGCGTCGTCCGGTAGATCGTGGGAGCCATACCGGCGAGCCGTGGGCCGCATGGAGTCCGGTACGGAGAGGAAGGCGCCGTCCGGTCTTGCTGCAGGCGACAGTTCGTCCAATGGAGTTCGGACTTGTAACAGAGTTCGGCCGAGGGGGAAGCTGGGGGAGTTCGTCTGGCTGAAGGGTCGGCCATCTGTAGAGTTCGGCCGCGGGACGGTTGCCGAGGAGTTCGACCGCTGAGAGGCCCGAAGGAAGCTCGGCTTGGCCAGTTGAAGGACTTCGGTTGCTAGTTGGTTCGGCCAGGGCTCGCTGAGGAGTTCCGGTCGCCTAGGAGTCGGTCCGAAGGAGGTTCGGCCGCTTGGGAAGTCGCTTGAAGTCGAGTTCCGAAGGCTGCATTCGGCTCGCCTGGGGTCGGTCCGAAGGAGTTCGGCTGCATGGGCTCGCCTGGGGTCGGTCCGAAGGAGTTCGGCTGCATGGGCTCGCCAGGGTCGGTCCGAAGGAGTTCGACTGCATGGGCTCGCCTGGGGTCGGTCCGAAGGAGTTCGGCCGTGGGAAGTCCGAAGGAGTTCGGCCTTGTAGGAGAGTTTGACTGAAGCCGAGAAATCCTTGGTGCAGGGGAGCTCGGCCTGGCGAAACGGGCAGTCTCGGAGGAGTCCGTCTCCGTCCTGCCGCTTGGAGTCCAAGGAGCTCGGCACCCAGGAAGTTCGGTCGGTGGTGTGTGTTCGGCCCGAAGCCTGGACACTGGGGAGTTCGACCGCTAGGCAGTCCGACAGGCTGAAGGAGTTCGGCCAGACCAGTGCGCTGAAGCTCTTCTGTGGCTACTGGTTGCATTGGGCTGAGCGTCGGGCCGGGCTTCGGCAGGAGTGGGATTTATCCCCAACAGTAGCCCCCCCACTCCCGAGTTCAAAAATTTGAAGGAAGGGAGTACCAAAACAGGCGGCTACCGAAGTCCTTCTTCCAGGGCTCCCGCATTTGTTGCAGCTGAGGCTCGGGGGAGATCTCATCTCCAGCCAATATTGACGCTGAGGTTGAAGTGGGACTCGTTTCCAGCCAAAATTGGTGAAGCCGATGTTGAGGCCGGGGTCAATGTCGCCCCCCATGATCAGGGTCGGAGTTGACATTGCCTAAATCAACCAAAGTCGACTCGGGGGGAGACCTCCCTTTTTTGCAGTCAAGGTTATGATCGCTTGGGGGAGATCCCGTCTCCCGCTGATGCTGACACCGAAGTTGAAGCTGAGGTCCGAAGGAGACCTCGTCTTCTGCAGTGAAGCTTGTCGTAGACTCTGGGGCTCGGCCTTGGACCTTGCTCACGTCAGGACGAGGTTCTCCTCTTGTTCCCAACGGGCTGTGGGGGCACATGGGGACCGTCGTCCTCGCCTCTCCCCCCATCCCGTCCTTGGTGGACGGGGCCTTCGACTTTGCTCACGCTAGGACGAGGTTCTCCTCCTGTTCCTAGCCGGCTGTGGGGGCACATGAGGACCGTCGTCCTCGCTTCTCCCCCCATCCCGTCCTTTGTGGACGGGGCCTTCGACTTTGCTCACGCTAGGACGAGGTTTCTCCTCCTGTTCCTAGCCGGCTGTGGGGGCACATGAGGACCGTCGTCCTCGCCTTCTCCCCCCATCCCGTCCTTTGTGGACGGGGCCTTCGACTTTGCTCATGCTAGGACGAGGTTCTCCTCCTGTTCCTAGCCGGCTGTGGGGGCACATGAGGACCGTCGTCCTCGCTTCTCCCCCCATCCCGTCCTTTGTGGACGGGGCCTTCGACTTTGCTCACGCTAGGACGAGGTTCTCCTCCTGTTCCTAGCCGGCTGTGGGGGCACATGAGGACCGTCGTCCTCGCTTCTCCCCCCATCCCGTCCTTGGTGGATGGGGCCTTTGACTTTGCTCGTGCTAGGACGAGGTTCTCCTCCTGTTCCTAGCCGGCTGTGGGGGCACATGAGGACCGTCGTCCTCGCTTCTCCCCCCATCCCGTCCTTTGTGGACGGGGCCTTCGACTTTGCTCGTGCTAGGATGAGGTTCTCCTCCTGTTCCTAGCCGGCTGTGGGGGCACATGAGGACCGTCGTCCTCGCTTCTCCCCCCATCCCGTCCTTTGTGGATGGGGCCTTCGACTTTGCTCATGCTAGGACGAGGTTCTCCTCCTGTTCCTAGCCGGCTGTGGGGGCACATGAGGACCGTCGTCCTCGCTTCTCCCCCCATCCCGTCCTTGGTGGACGGGGCCTTTGACTTTGCTCGTGCTACTGTTGGGGTTGCGTTTTCTGGGATGGGAACGCATTCTCTCCGGCTCCGGAAGTCGTCTCTTGATCTCCAGCAGCACTTGAGCCTTCGGGGTGTTGAGGGGGGCGTAGCTGTGAAAACGCCGCCGGAGGGGAGAACCTTGGCGCGGAGATGAACCTCGTCGCGGGGGAGAACCTCGACGCCGGGGGGAACTTCGGCGCCGGAGGGGACTTCGGCGTCGGGGGGGACTTCGGTGTGCCCTTCCGTCGGTGGCTTCCCGCCCCCGAGCCTGAGGTGGAGTTCGGGCTCGCCCGCGACCAGGGGGAGTTCGGGAGCGCGGCCAAGCTTCGGTGCGCTTTCTTTCTTCGGCGGGCCTTCCCGCTCTGCCCACTCGTCGCTTGTCGCGAGCTTCATTATCCTTGGCCTCAAAAGCCTCCTCTGCCCGGGCATAGCTTTCAGCCCGAGCTAGCATGTCAGCAAAATCCCTGGGATATTTCTTTTCCAGGGAGAACAACAGGTCGTTCTTCTGAAGGCCGCCCTTGAGTGCGGCCATAGCAACTGATTGGTCCAGGTTCCGGACTTCCAGCGCGGCAGCGTTGAACCGGGTGACGTAAGCCCGGATGGGTTCCCCCTCTTTTTGCCTGATGGCCAACAAGGAATCCGAGCCTCTGCGCGGCCGTTTGCTGCTGACAAAGTGGGCCGCGAATTATTGACTCATTTGGTCAAACGATAGGATGGTGCCCGGCTTAAGCACCGAGTACCAATTCCTGGCCGCTCCTTTGAGGGTAGAAGGGAAAGCCCGACACAAAATGGCATCAGGCACGCCATGGAGCAACATCGTTGTCCTGAAGGCCTCCAAATGGTCGACCGGGTCGGTGGTCCCATCGTAGCTTTCAAAATGCGGGAGCTTGAAGTTCGGCGGTACCTGTTCCTGCATAATTTTCTGTGAGAAGGGAGGATCAGTGCAAATATCGTTACCGTGGGAGGAAGGAGTATGACGAAGTTCTTCTATGCGTCGTCCCATCTCCAAGAGCCTTTGATCCAGGAAGTCTTCGCGATCCTTAATCCCCAAGGTCTTCTCGCGGAATAGGTGTGAAGCCTCTCCCTGGGTCGAGCCGCGGTCCGAGCAGGGGCTCCTTGCCGGCTGCCCTTCTCTCCCGAGGGCCGGAGGTCGGGTAGCCCACATCGGTCGCTCCTGGACTGGGTTCCCGGGCTCCGGGGAACCCCGCGCCGGTCGAGTGGGCGCCGGACCTCGCGAATGCGTGGCCTGCACCGCCTCCGTAAGATCGCGGACCTGCTGGGCAAGCAGGTCGAACCGCTCCGCATCCACCGTGGGTACGGAGCGGGCCCGTGTTGCCGGGGCCGGAGTGGGAACGGACGGACCCGAACGGGATCGGGCCGCGGAGGCTGCCGACCTCCGGGTCGAGGCTCTTCTGGGGGGCATTTTTCTTTCCAGAAAAGGAATACTGAAGAGGGAGAAGAGAGATCCGGAGCAGGGGAAGGAAATCGTCGCCGAGCACTCCTTTAAGAACAAAGGAACCTCGAAGGTTCAGGCCCTTCCTCTAGCGCCAATCTGTTGGTGCAGAAATCCGTCGCCGCCGGAGGTCGCCGCAATCGAGGCCGCTGGGCGCCGCCGGGGACCTACAAAACGAAGTCCCGTCCGGAACCGGTGGGGTGGTGGCTCCGGCAGGACCCTCCGACGGTCAAGTTAGTTTCCGGCCAACAGTAATGGAGTGCTCGAATGAGTCCGGAGCTTAGAGATGTGGAGGAGAGCTTAGAGAGTCGAGAGTTCAGAGAGCTTAGCCTTAGTATGTCGGGAGGGGTCCTTTTATAGCGGAGCTTAGTTGATGGTGACGGCTGTGCCGTCTGGCAGAGAGTCGTCGGGCAGCATGGAGTTTGGTACGGAGAGGAAGGCATCGTCCGGTAGATCGTGGGAGCCATACCGGCGAGTCGTGGGCCGCATGGAGTCCGGTACGGAGAGGAAGGCGTCGTCCGGTAGATCGTGGGAGCCATACCGGCGAGTCATCGTGGGAGCCATACCGGCGAGTCGTGGGCCGCATGGAGTCCGGTACGGGGAGGAAGGCGGTCGTTCGGTAGATCGAGGAGCCATTACGGCGGAGCCGTGGGCCGCGTGGAGTTCGGTACGGAGAGGAAGGCGCCGTCCGGTCTTGCTGCAGGCGACAGTTCGTCCAATGGAGTTCGGACTTGTAACAGAGTTCGGCCGAGGGGGAAGCTGGGGGAGTTCGTCTGGCTGAAGAGTTGGCCATCTGTAGAGTTCGGCCGCGGATGGTTGCCGAGGAGTTTCGACCGCTGAGAGGCCCGAAGAAGCTCGGCTGGCCAGTTGAAGGACTTCGGTTGCTAGTTGGTTCGGCCAGGGCTCGCTGAGTTCGGTCGCCTAGGGTCGGTCCGAAGGAGTTCGGCCGTGGGAAGTCCGAAGGAGTTCGGCTGCATGGGCTCGCCCGGGGTCGGTCCGAAGGAGTTCGGCTGCATGGGCTCGCCTAGGGTCGGTCCGAAGGAGTTCGGCTGCATGGGCTCGCCCGGGGTCGGTCCGAAGGAGTTCGGCTGCATGGGCTCGCCTGGGGTCGGTCCGAAGGAGTTCGGCCTCTAGGTAGTTCGGCCCGGACCTTGGTGCAGGGGAGTTCGGCCTCTAGGCAGTTCGGCCGTGGTAGGGGCTCGGCCTGGCGCCTGACACTAAAGCTCTTCAGCGGCTACTGGTTACATTGGGCCGAGCGTCGGGCCGGGCTTCGGCAGGAACGGGATTTATCCCCAACACAAATATTATTCATTTCATATTATTCATTTCATACGAGCATACATTAAGGGGGAGAATGATTATTCAAATCTTATTCATTTCATAAGAGCATACATTAAAGGGAAGCTTTAGCACAAAAGTTTTGCATTCATTAGTTCATGACATTCATATTTCTTATAATTATTTTTTGGATTGCTTAATATTTTGTCACCATGAAAAAGAGGGAGATTGTTGAACCTCCTAAGTAATTTTGATGATGACCAAACATTAAAGAAAATGATTACTAATATATTTTATTTAAAGTATTCCAATGTCAGAAGAAAGAGAGCTCTTTGACCAAAATAAAAAAGACATTAAGTAAAAATTAATCAAAATTCAAATCTCCTTGTATGGAGTAAAAATTCTCTTAAAATCAGCTTGGAGCAGTCTTCGAGACATCTTGGAATTTTTTCAAGAGCTCTTGAGTGGACTGGCGTGCCCCAAGCATTGTTCTGGTATGATTTTGAGAGATCTCTAGAGAATCTCGAGAGCTCTCAATCTCAGATGATAGAAATCTAGTTTTTATGCTCTGAGAGCGAGAGGTCTTGTAGGATTTTTGAGAGGTCTCGTAGTCCCCACGAGACGTCTCGTTCAGAACTGAGAGGTCTCGATCTCAGGCAAGCCAATTTTTTTCAGAAAGATGATTTTTCATGAGATTGAAAGTGAGAGCTCTCCTGTTCAAACCAAGAGGCTCCATAACTTGGCGAGATGTCTCGAGACAAACCAAAAGTTCTCGAGACTCGATGACAATTTTTTAATGGAGCGTTCCAAATCAGATTTTTTTTAACTCCAACGGCTAGTTGCTGCTCTCCAACATTTGGATTTTATTTTTTCTGAGCTTCAATCATCATCAGAAGAGAGGGAATGTTGTAGATATAAAAGGAAGAAGGCTTATTCATTATCAAAAAAAAAGAAAAATGAGAGAAAAAAAAATATGCTTTATTCTTGATGGAAATCCCTATCTTTAATCAATTTGTTCTCTTAAGCATTGAAGAATCCTCAAGTGCATTAACTCCATAGATTCAAAGAGGCTTTCAATAAACTATAAGGACAACTCTTCAGCTCATTCGAAGGGGCCTTTTGAGTTGAAAATTTTTCTTTCCTCTTTCCATGTATTTGGTTTCAGCAAGGGCTAAAACTTGGATTTTAGGATATTTCTCCTCTTTTGTTTATTCAGATTGGTTTATCTGATAGTAAAATTTCAAAGAGTTTGCTTGGGGAGTGGATGTAGGTGCTGGAAGTACACTGAACCACTATAAAATCCTCTTGCTTGTGTGTGTGCTCTAGCTTGTGTCTTTTATTTGCTCTCACATTTGATTCACTTAGGATTTAATCTTTAATCTTCGCACATATCTATTTAAATTTTTGAAAACCCAATTCACCCTCCCTCTTAGGTTGTTCATCTGGGCAATGGAGGAGCTTTGCCATGCCACCCCAACTCACCATGATGATATCTACACCGATCCTCCCTTTTTTATCAAGATCATATAAGAACCTATCCCACCGAACTTCAAACTGCCCCAATTTGAGACCTACGATGGGACATCTGATCCGATCGACTACTTAGATGCCTTTCAAATGATGATGATGCTTCATGGCACGTCGGATGCCATCCTATGCTGAGCTTTCCCATCTATCTTGAAAAGAGCAGTGAGAAACTAATGTTCGAGCCTCAAGCTGGGTATGATCTTCTCTTTTGATCAAATGGGCCATCAGTTTGTGGCTCATTTCATAAGCAACCGACATCCAAGATGAGATTTAGATTCCCTCATCAACATAAAGCAGAAAGAGGGGGAGTCCATCCAAGCTTACGTTAGCCACTTTAATGCTACTACGCTGTAGGTCAAGAACTTGGATCAATCTGTAGCCATGGCTGCACTAAAAGATGGTCTTCAGAAGAATGATCTTCTATCTTTCTTGAAAATAAAGTACCTCTAAAATTTTGCTAATATGTTGGTCTAGGCTAAAGGTTATACCCGAGTGGAGGAGGCTTTCAAAGTAAAGGATGATCAGACTGCGAGAAAGCGGTGAGTGGATGAACTCGACAAGCCCACACCTAAAAGAAGGTCGAGTGAAGCTCGACCGTGCTTTCGAACTCCTCTCAAGCGTAGACAAGCCCGAACTCCTAGAGCTTGTCGATAGGAAAGTCCAAATTGGAAGACCTGTGGAACTCTCCTCCCAGAAGATTCAATAACTATGCTCCCCTGAATACTTCAAAGACTCATATGCTAATGAAGATAAGGGAGCAACTGGCGGAGCCTGAGAGGATGTGGACTCATCCAACCAAGCGCATCCCCAATAAGTATTATCTTTACCATCGTGACCATGGTCACGACACAGATGAATGCATCTAGCTTCAGGATGAGATCTAGGTGCTGATCAGAAGAGGTCGGCTGGACTGGTTCATCAGGCATTGATCGGAGAGGAGAGAAGATCATCTGAGAGCCCCACCACAACCTGAACTGCCTCAGCGGGATGAGCCCCAAGGAGATCATCTTGGAGTCATCAACACTATTGTCAAAAGACATCAGCAAGAGGAGGCCAGTGGATCAGTAGAGCTAGCGAAGAGGTAGCGGACTGAAGAACCCATCACCTTCATTGAAGAAGATGCCCAGAGAGTTTAGCTTTCACATAATGATATAGTTATAGTTACTTTAAATATTGTTGATTATGATGTATGCCACATGTTGATGTCTTATTTTATGATGCTTTTTCCAAGATATCCATATCCGATGATAGGATGGATCTGATGAATTTTTCATTAGTAGGATTCACAGGTGATGCAGTGTCGGTGGAAGGAATAATAACATTGCATATGATAGCTGGCTGATATCCAAAGCAATCTATGGTACAAGTCAATTTTTTGATAGTCAAAGCCCCTTCTACCTATAATGCGATCCTTGGTCGATCTGGTTTGAATGCACTTCGAGCCATAGTTTCTACTTACTACCTGAAAATGAAGTTTCCAACTAGGCATGGAGTTGGGGAGGTCCTAGAAGATCAGGCACTAGCTTGGCACTGTTATAATAATGCCTTATAGGGAGGAAGACAAGCAGACCTTTGTCCGATAGATGGGCATGATGCTCGTTATGATCTATCTGAAGAAGGAGGAGAATCCATCGATGATCTTGAGAAGATTCCTCTAAATGATGGAAATAAAGAGCAAACTATAAAGATTGGCTCGAACCTAAAAGAAGAGATTAAAAAGCAGCTCATCACATTCTTACAAAGGAATATAGATATCTTCGCCTGGGCACCTGCACACATGCCCGAGATCGATGCAGAAGTCATGGAGCACCACCTGGGTGTGGATCTTGAGCGACAATTAGTAAAATAGAAAAATACAGTTTCTTACTGGAGAGACAGAAGGCTATAATGGATGAAGTCGGCATACTCCTTAAGACGGGATTCATTCGAGAAGTGCTTTACCCAGACTAGATTGTGAATGTTGTCCTAGTTAAAAAGGCAAATAGCAAGTGGAGGTTGTGCATAGACTTCACAGACTTAAACATGACCTGCCTAAAAGATAGCTATTCTCTATCCAGGATCGACCAACTGATAGATGCGACTTTAGGCCACGAGCTCCTCACTTTCATGGATGCCTTTTTCGATTATAATCAAATCCAAATGGCACTAGAGGATGATGAGAAAACTGCTTTTATTATTGATCATGGTCTTTATTGTTATAGGATCATGCCATTTGGGCTTAAAGTTGTAGGTGCAATATACCAATACCTAGTGAATAAAATTTTCAAGAAGCAGATTGACCGCAACATGGAGTTCTATGTAGATGACATGCTGGTTAAAAGTCGATCTTCGCCAAATCACATCGCCAACCTTGAGGAGATCTCTAGTACTCTCTAAAAGTACAAGATGAAGTTGAACCCCTTGAAATGCTCTTTCAGAGTAACCTCGAAAAAGTTTTTGGGATTCATCGTGTCAAGCTACGGCAAAGAGGCCAACCCAGAGAAGATCAGAGCCATTCGGAAAATGACTGCTCCAAAAATAATAAAGAAAGTTTAACACCTCACAGGCAAAGTAGTAGCTCTGAATCACTTCATGTTAAGGTCGGCAGAGCACTGCATGCCCTTCTTTCAAGTACTCAAGCAGTCCAAGAATTTTAATTAGACTCTTAACTGTCAGAGGGTCCTTGAAGAATTGAAGAGCTATCTCAGCTCACCCCAACTGCTTGCCAAATTTGAACCTGGAGAAGAACTGCTCTTGTACCTCACCATATCTCCTGTAGCTATTGGAGCCGTACTAGTCAGAGAAGAAGCAAAAATTTAGAAGCCAGTCTACTATATAAATAGAGTCTTGAGGAGTGCCACTGATTTTATAGTGCTTTCTATTTAGATTTTCCTCTGAGATCTAGTCGACCCAGTCTTAGACTAAGCCAGCCCAAATCTCAACTTAGCCGGCTCAGTCTCAGGATGAGCTGGCCCAGTTTCTAAATTTTTTTAGGAGAGCTGATTTTTCTTACGACTTGCTTCCATCTTTCCATGATCTATCTTCTCACGTTTTCAAGACTTGGGAGTGCCACTTCTGAGCTCACATTCTTCACCTTGGTACTTTCAAGTCCTTGTGAACTCATCTCTTCTCAACAGACCCATCCATGCCACACATCTCTGAAAGCTATCACTGGAGAGTACCTTCATGAGTGCATCAGACTGATTCTCCTTGGTATGGACCTTCATCAGTTCCACTTCACCTTCCTCTACCAGCTCTTTGATCCTGTGGTACCTCACGTTTATATACTTTGTGCGTGCATGATAGACTGGGTTTTGTGCCAACAACAGAGCACTCTGACTATCACTGAGCAGTGTAACCTTGCTCTACTCCACCCCCAACTCATCAATCAACCTTCTAAGCCAAAGGACTTTCTTTGCAGCCTCTGTTATCCCAATGTACTCAGCCTCTATGGTAGATAAGGCCATGATTGGCTGAAGGGTTAATCTCCAAGACACTAGTCCACCATATACACAGAAGAGATATCCAATAGTAGACCTCCTTATATCAAGATCACCAGTATAATTTGCTTCAATAAATCCTTTTAGAGGATCTGAACCTTCACACATCTTCACAGATTGTTCTCCAAATCCTTCTAGCTACCCACCAAATACCAAACCATAATCTCTTGTTCCATGTAGATATCTCAATATCAATTTCAATGCTTTCTAGTGTTTCTTCCCAGGGTTAGCCATGTATTTACTAATCGTGCTCACTGCATGTGCTATATCTGGTCTACAACATACTATAGTGTACATCACACTGCCTACAGCATTTGCATAAGGGACTTGTTTCATGTACTTTCTCTCCTCTTCTGACTAGGGGCTCTGTAACTTGGAGAGAGATATATAGCTCAGCAATGGAATCTCTGCAGGTTTGGCCTTCTCCATCCCAAACCTCTTCAGAATCTTTTGGACATACTTTTCTTATGACAAATGGAGTACTCCTTTGCACTTATCTCTGCAAATCTTCATTCCAAGGATTTTCTTAGCTGGACCAAAATCCTTCATCTCAAACTCAGATGATAATGCCCTTTTCAATCTTTTCACAGCATCCACGCTTCTTCTGGCTATGAGCATATCATCTACATACAATAATAGGTATACGACATCCTCCTCATCTACATCCTTGATGTAGATACAACAGTCATGTTTACATCTGTTAAAACCCAGGCTTAAGACAAAGCTATCAAACCTTCGATGCCACTAATGAGGGGATTGTTTCAAGCCATACAAAGACTTCTTGAGTAAACACACCTTTTCTTCCTGTCCCATCTCCATGAAACCATCCGACTGCTTCATGTAGATTTTTTCCTCCAAAGTCCAGTGAAGGAAGGTCGTTTTCACATCCATCTGTTTCAATTCCATGTTATATTGTGCCACCAGTAACAGCAAAACTCGAATAGATGTATGACATACCAAAGGAGAAAAAATTTCTATGCAGTCAATCTCTTCCCTTTGTGAGTATCTCTTTGCTATTAGTCTTACTTTGAATCTGACTCTACCTTATTCTGAAGGTGCTTCTTTCTTTGTAAACACCCATTTTGAGCCAATAGGTTGAGCATGCTCTAGAAGATCCACTAGCTATCATGTCTGATTCTTCTCAAGTGATTGCATCTCCTTCATCATGGTCTGTATCCATGAATCATGATCCTCACTTTCCATGGTCTCTGCATAATTCTTTGGATCTCCATTAGCAGTGATGAGTGCATAGAAGATAACCTATTAAGGTCATATCTGACTGATCTCCTAACAGTATGCTGGGGCTTGTACAAAGCTACTTCAACTAGCACATCTCTGCCTGATGTCTGTGGCTGCTCCTACACATCTGTCTAAATTACTGGCCCTCCATACTGATTTTTAATCTAAGATAATACTTTTCTGCCCAGCTCTACCTCAACAGGAACACTCCTGTAAGTGAATGTAACCTACATGCTATCATTCTCTGACTGACCACCGCTGTTCATCTTTGTTTTTCCAGTTCCATCTATCCTAGACCTCCTCAAGATGCTCTTCTCATCAAAGATAACATTCTTGCTGATCACTGACTTCTATGCTTGAGAGTCGCATAGCAGGTACCCCTTGACTCCTTGTGAATATCCTATGAATGTCATCTTTTGAGATTTCAGATCCAATTTGCCCCTCTTGGTTGCCTCTACATGTGCATAGACTGTGCAACCGAAGACTTTTAGATGGCTAAGCTCCATCTTCTTTCCACTCCAGATCTCCTCTAGAATGCCTCCATTCAGCTTATAATGAGGAAACCTATTCACAAGAAAATAAGAAAAAATTAGAGCATCACCCCAAAAGAACTTTGGGAATGATGTCTGTAGCCTCAAACTTCATGCCTTCTCGATCAGTGTTTGGTTCATCCTTTCCATGACACCATTTTGCTGGAAAGTCATCTTCACCATGTAATGATGTTTGATGCCATTTTTTTCATAGTACCTTTTGAACTCCAGGCTAGTATACTCTCCTCCATTGTCCGACCTCAGATACTTCACCTATCTTTCTGACTCCTCTACTTCAGCTCTCTAGGCTCTAAATCGGGCAAACATCTCTAATTTTTCTCTAATTAGATAAACTCACACCTTCCTTAAGAAATCATCAATGAAAGTGATAAAGAATTTTGCCCCACCTCTAGCTGATATAGGAGCTGGTCCCCACACATCTAAATGCACTAAACCTAGCACTCCCTCGCTGTGCTTAGTACTTCTGGCAAACTTCATCCTATATTGTTTGTCATGGATGCTCGACTCACAAAAATTTGTGCCCTCCTTCTTCAGGGCTAGGATCATACCTCTTCTGCTTAGTTTAGTGAGCCCACAGTCACTCATACGTCCCATCCAATAGTACCATAGTTAATGTTGGGGATAAACCCACTCCTACCGAAGTCTAGTCTGATGCTTAGTGATAAGCATCATAAATTCATCAATAAAAGTAATAATTTATCAATTAATTGATATTAATTTTTAAAAATTAATAATTAATTTATATATAATTTTTTAGAAATTTATATTTTTATTAATTAAAAAATTAATTAAAAAATAATAAAAATTAAAAAATAAAATTTTATAATCAATGAAAAGAGCTCATTTTTTTTATCATAACAAAATAAGTTTGGAGCAAAATGGAGCTAAAACAGAAAAGATATGAATTTCTAAAGAAATAAAATAAAAAAATAATATAAAAAAAAATAAAAAAATAATATACGACTCAAGCGGCTCAAGCCGCCATGCCGCAGCAGCCAACGCATCCAGACGCGCCGAGCCAAGCTGACCAAGTCGGTGCACCAAGCCAGCCATGCTAGTCGACTCAAGCTCAAAAGCCATCAGCCGGTCCACAGCACAGTGTAGACTGCCAGCTCAACAGACACCGACGAATCAGAGCCTACCACGTGGTAGACCTAGACCCCTAAAGGGTTTACAAGAAATTCATCACGGCTCATAGGGCATTTTGGTCTTTTCATCTATCAATAAAAGGCGCTGATTGGTTGCGGTGCATGATGTAGCCGGTCCACGCGGTCCATGGGAACAGTAAACGTGCAATCGTGCGGTGGTGGTTGTTTGCGGTCAAGATCGGATGGTCAGCATTTTTTTTGATTGCCGATTTCACTTGGATCACCATCGAATGGCAGCGCTTGATTTCAGCTTTGATCCGATGGTCCAGAATGCTCCCAGCGGTGATCAGGACTTCTGAAGCATGATTTACGGCCAGATTTCCTCCATCAAGCGCAATCCAATGGTCAGAAATTGATCTGACCCAATCTAGGCTGATATGCATCCGATTTTGATGATTTTTGAATCATTGAATTTCTATTGAATGGCCAGATTTTACCAGACATACCAGAGTCATATCAGAGCTATTTTAATTCAAATTTTATTTAGATTTTGATGATTACAAAGGCCATTAGTCCCACATTGCCTTTAGAAATAAATATCCAGCCCTCCTAGCTCTATAAAAAGGATCCCAGGCCTCCAGAAATCAACATCTCTGCTTAAGGTGAAGCTTTGGTACAAGGCGAAGCCAGGCTATGGGTTAATGGCTGCTTCGAAGCAATGGGTGCCGAGAAGAAGAGCCGGGCTTCTACACCATCTTTCTGCCAATGCCGATCCAAGATAAGAGATTAGGCTATTTTATTCTTTTTAAATTTTATGTATTTAAATTCTAAAATTTTAATTAATAAAAATTTTATTTTTGTATTTTAATTTCTTACTTTTTATTATAATTTAATTTTTATACTTTAATTATTATTATTTTTTATTGTAAATAGATGCTAAGATCTAACTAGTAGATCTTAGTACTAAGTTTAAATTCCTGCACCTTTTAATTTTTGCTTTTAATTTTTTGATTTTACTTTTGATCCCAAAACTCTTTTCTTTTCTTTTTCTTTTGTAAAATTAAAGATTTCAAATCTAAAAATACTACCTTCCCTATGGATTCGACCGACTCACTGCTATCTATGGATTTTTAATTATTTTAAGAAGTTGAATTAAACTGATAAATATGGTATCTTAACAACAACATCGCATTCCTATCAAGTTTTTGGCACCGTTGCCAGAGAAGGCACGGACATTAAATTTTTGATCTTTTTGATTTTTCTATAAATAAATTATAAATAAAATTTTTATTTTCTTATAAATATTGCTTGCTAATTTTTTTTAGTTATTTTACAGAAAAAGAGATTAAAGAATAAAAAGAACTAGGAGTTTTGCTTGGTGAGATCAATCCTAACCCTAATCCATTTTATTTATTTATTTATTTTATTTTAAAATTAAATTTTAAATATATATATATGTATATCCACTTAAATCTAATTAAAAATCTCATGATAAGATTAGAAATTTTAACTATTTAAAGCATGCATCATATTAGTTTTATTTTTATTTTTATTTTATTTTTTTTTTGGTGATTGCTGGAGGTAAGGTAAGCCTTTCAGAATTCAATTAGTTGCATGCATCTAGTTTAAATTGCATAGAACCCTTTGATTGAAATTTTTTTATGCATATTCATATTAAACCAAATTAAGGGCACAACCCAATTAAATAAGATATGGTGGGGATTTGATCACTCTTCCTTGGCCCATAAATAATCAACCAGCATCCTGCATTGATCTAAGCCTTTAATTTTAAAATCAATTAGACATCAGCCCTAGGAACTCGAGCTCAATAGGATAAGGAATCCTAAGAGTTGAACCAGATTAGGGTTAGTCAATTTGACTAGTGTCTAGGAAAGTGGTTTTGAAACGACTGGGCTCGGAGAAAGGTGATTTCTAATTGGTTTCGTTAGCTTACCTGACTAAGTATAATTGATGTCTAAGACAAGCAACAGGGGGACTTCCACCGATCTTACACTTACTTGGCTAGTTGATTGATTAATCCTACACTTGGAGGGCTTGAAGGTGACCTTGACAGTTAGGAGCTGTCTAGATTTAGGATAACCTTTAGTCAGAATTGAGTGATCAACTTGATTGCTAACCAACATCAAACCTAATTAAATCTAATTCTTTTCTTTCTTCTTAGTTCTAGGACTCCTTAGGACCTCTTCTTTAGAACTCTTCTTTCTTTCTTCTCCTTACTGCTCTAAAAATAAAATAAAATAAAATAAAAATTAAATTAAACTAACTAAAAAAATATTAAAAATAATAATTAAATTAAATTAAATTAAAATTAATAAATAAAATAATTAGAAAAAAATAATTTTTAATATAATAAAATAATAATAATAAAAAAATAAAAAAAATCTAAAATTTTTTTTTGAACCATACATTAGGGTTACACTAATACATGCATGGTAGAAAATCGCTTTTTCTGATTTAGTTGAACTTAATTGAATGGTTGATTCACATTAAACATAATAATGGCTAATCTGAATCTAATAGTCTAAAAATTAGATAAAGTTGACCTTCTTGCTCAGAAAATAGATCAACTCCTAATCCTAGGTCAACAATCTCCTGTATAATTCACATCATCTTCTAATTATCAGAAGATTTATTCAATCTGTGCTAGCCCAACCCATTATATGAGTGAATATCCTATGACTATACAATTTTCATATTTTATCCAAGAATAAGTTCAAGCTACTCAAGGATACTCCAAATTGATTAATGATCCATTTTTAAATTCATATAATTCAGATTGGAGCAACCACCATAATTTTTCTTGGATATCCCAACAGACTCAGGCTCAAACCCAAGTTTTACCTATCCAAAACTATCAAAATAGGCCCCAATACCAAAACTATACCTATAATAATGGCCAACCTAGTCAGTTTATCCAGCCACCACATCATGATCAGCCTTCATACCCACCTCCTTAACAGACCAATCTAGTCGATGATAGATTTAACCAACTTCAATAATTGATTCTGACTCAACAGCAATCTATTGCTAAGCTAGAAGCTCAAATTGGATAATTAGTTGAGTCTAACATGAGGAGAGAACTAGATCAACTACCGAACCTATCAATTTCAAATAATCCATCTAATATCCACTAATCACCTAGACCAAGTTATCAATTTAATATCTTACCTAAGAATCCCTAATTTGAGAATACCAAAGTAATTTCTGAACTTAAAAGCTATAGGATTCTTATGGACCCATACCAAGATCAGGTGAGAGAGGCTAGTACTGATGCTAGCCAAAATAAAAATTTAGAGGAACTGGTTAGTACTGAGACTAACCACATAGAAGAATCCGAGCCAAGAATTAGTATTGATGCTAGTTCTAGTTTAAATAAGATAGAAAAAAAGGAAAAGAGAATAGATGATTTATCCGAGACTTATAAACCTAATGTCCTATTCTCATCAATCCAAGAAGCCGATTCTTCTTACAAAAATCAAGAGGCATGTAATGAAATATCAATGGAGTTATCTAAGCAAGATCATATTAATTTACCTCCAGAATTAAAATAGCCTTTAGTCACCATTCCAGCACCCATTGAATCAAACTTAACTCCTAAAACTCCATTCATGAGCATTTTAGAAAAACAAATAGGAGAAATTCTTAATAAACATGGGTCTGAGAATGAAATCATAAATTATATCCCTAAAATTAATAGTGAATATATCAATAATGGGATTATAAATCATCTTTCTGAGATTGGCAATCCAAAACCATTGAAATTTGTCAATCCAATATTTGACACAGGATAGTAAGCTGCATTGTGTCTGGCTGAAGACGGTAAACTTAGCGCTTGTTGGAAGGCAACCCAATATTTAGTTTTTATCTAATTTATCTTTTTAGTTTATTTTTTTAGGATAATTTGAATAAGTTGGAGGGAGAGCCCAAATTTTCAAAGGCATGTGCTAGGACCAAAAATATAGAGTTAGGTGTATTCTTTCATGTTCTTTATTACACTCCTTTATTTTTTCTTCTCCATTGAGGACAATGTCGATTAAGTTGGGGAGAGAAAAATAAAAATTTTAAAATTTTAAGTCCTCAAAAAAGTTAGTATTTAGTATTTAGACACCTGATTATGCTTAAGAATCGAATTAAACTAAGCATTTTTAAAAAAAAATTGATACACAGATCAGAGAATCTGTGAGATATTGAAGGAATCAAGTATTAAGAAAATTCAATAAAGAGTTAAGTCTAGAACATAAAAAGTTTTTCCTTGGAGCATTTCTAATTATTTCTACTAGCATCAAAGAAAAGTCTACTTTTTATAGGCTTGTGTAGGGTAACTATACATTTCTTCATATAAAAATTTATTTTAATAAAATAGTTTCCAAGTACTTCTCACTGAGTAACCGGGCCTCTTTGCCTAAGCAAGCATTGAGTTTCGCATCAAAAGGTGGGAAGGGCAAAGAAGCTCGTTGTAAAGCTAGTCTTAACTCGTAGCCTATTTGATTCGAGCTAGTAAGCCCGAGGGGTATTCTATACCTAGTGCCCTAAAGCCAACTGGTTTGGGAGTCATTGGCCCAAGACTCGCTACATGGATCAAATAGAAAGCTTAAGGAGTTAAGACACTCAATAGTGATACAACGTTAAAAAAAAAAAAAATTGGTTTCCCACCGAGTAACCGGATCCCATTGCCTAAGTAAGCAATGATATTCACATCAAAAAGTGGGCAATATAAAAATAAAAAAATTAATAAATGAAGGATGGAAGTAGCAATACACTTGTCTATATGAAAGTTTAGACAAATCAGAGATAAAGGTGGGATAATTTAGAAAAAGTTCTGAAAAATTTAATGTTCTTTACTTAATTTTTCTATTGATAAGTATTAATACCCCAATGATATGTCTCATTTAAGCTCTACTGAATATCAATGGCCATTTTGAAAACTGCATAGGTAAAATTTGAAACTCTATAGTTAAAAAGATATTTAAAACTAAATTCTTTCTTTACTCGAGGATGAGCAAAGCTTAAGTTGGAGGGTGTGATAAGCATCATAAATTCACCAATAAAAATATTAATTTATTAATTAATTGATATTAATTTTTAATAATTAATAATCAATTTATATATAATTTTTAAGAAATTTATATTTTTATTAATTAAAAAATAATAAAAATTAGAAAATAGAATTTTATAATCAATGAAAGGAGCTCATTTTTTTGATCATAATGAAATAAGTTTAGAGCAAAATCGAGCTAAAATGGGAAAGATATGAATTTCTAAAGAAATAAAATAAAAAAATAAAAAATAACATACGGCTCAAACGGCTCAAGCCGCCATGCCGCAGCAGCCGATGCATCTAGACGCGTCGAGCCAAGCCGACCAAGCCGGTGCGCTAAGCCATCTATGCTAGCCGACTCAAGCTCAGAAGCCATCAGCCGGTCTACAGCATAGTGTAGACTACCAGCTCAGCAAACACTGATGAATTAGAGCCTGCCACATGGTAGACCTAGACCCCTAAAGGGTTTACAGGAAATTCATCATGGCTCACAGGGCATTTTGGTCTTTTCATATGTCAATAAAAGGCACTGATTGATTGCGGTGCATGATGTAGTCAGTCCACGTAGTCCATGGAAACAGTAAATACGCGATCGTGCGATGGTGGTTGTTTACGATCAAGATCGGACGGTCAGCATTTTTTTCGATTGTCGATTTCACTCGGATCACCATCAGATGGTAGCGCTTGATTCTAGCTTCGATCCGATGGTCCAGAAAGCTCCCGACGGTGATCAGGACTTCCGAAGCACGATTTGTGGCCAAATTTCCGCCATCAAGTCCAATCCAACGATCAAAAATTGATCCAACCCGATCTGAGCTGATATGCATCCGATTTTGATGATTTTTGAACCATTGGATTCCTATTGAATGGCTAGATTTCACCAGGCTTACCAGAGTCGTATCAAAGCTATTTTAATCCAAATTTTATTTAGATTTTGATGATTACAAAGGCTATTAGTCCCATATTGCCTTTAGAAATAAATATCCAGCCTTCCTAGCTCTATAAAAAGGATCCCAGGCCTTCAGAAATCAACATCTCTGATCAAGGTGAAGCTTTGGTATAGGGTGAAGCCAGGCTATGGGTTAATGGCTGCTTCGAAGCAACGAGTGTTGAGAAGAAGAGCCGGGCTTCTACACCATCTTTCTGCCAATGTCGATCCAAGATCAGAGATCAGGCTATTTTATTCTTTTTAAATTCCATGTATTTAAATTCTAAAATTTTAATTAATAAAAATTTTATTTTTACTTTTTAATTTCTTGCTTTTTATTGTAATTTAATTTTTACACTTTAATTATTACTTTTTTTTTATTGCAAATAGATGCTAAGATCTAACTAGTAGATCTTAGTACCAAGTTTAAATTTCTGCACCTTTTAATTTTCATTTTTAATTTTCTGACTTCACTTTTGATCCCAAAACTCTTTTTTTTCTTTTTTTTTATAAAATTAAAAATTTTAAATCTAAAAATACTACCTTTCCTGTGGATTCGACCTGACTCACTGCTATCTATGGATTTTTAATTATTTTAAGTTGGATTAAACTGATAAACACAGTGTCTTAACGACAACATCGCGTTCCTATCACTTAGCCTAATACAACTGATAATCATGGAAGAGCTTTGATTGAAAATTCTTTCTCCAGTGGTCGGACCCCAACCAAATTCCTTTAGCGATCAGACCCTAGCCGAACTTCTCCAGCGGTCGAATCTCTTCCGAACTCCTATAATAGCCAGACTTCTTTGTTAGACGGATTCCTTCAGGAGCCGAATTCCTTCCTAACCTCTCTTTCACTGGTGGATTTTGGGGGCAATTGACTTTAGGTCAAGTGGGAGTTTGTTAGAAATGTGTGCCCTAGAAGCTAGAATTAGCTAATACTTGTAATACACATCTAAGGGCAAAATTATAATTTTGATTATAAGTAATAAAATAGCTTATTTTCTATCATAGTATGTATTTGAAAGTATCTATGATACATTTCTTGAGTTAATGGTAATAATAGTTCATATTTTTAAGAGTTGAAAATTTAAGACATGAATTTTCATTATTAACTCACAAAATGCTCCCGACCGTAGGATCATCATAAAGATGGTGATTGATCCTGTAGGTTGGTGTACGATTGCTTCTTTAGGATAGATGAGTCTTGAGTCTATAGTGTAGAGACACCAGAGCAAAAGTATGGATATGCATTAGAAAATGAGGGCACTGAGCGTGACCACCTCGAGCAGTCATCAGGAAGTCTACCTTCTCGTCAATGACTAGCTCGAAGTTGCAATGGTGTATCTGGTTCTTTGATCTGAGGTGCATCGATAGTTGATCTTGAGGGTGTTATAGTTTGACTACACCATAACTCGGTCTCCTAGCCATATGGAACCCTGAGGTGTATGTTGGCTATAGCATGTTTATTGTAGAAATTGGATTGCACCGATAGGGGATCTATCTACCTCGGTAGATGAGGAGCAGCCTTATGATGATCATGAGAATCAATTCCATAAGCCCATGGCCATGGCAGAGTGAAATGATAGAAAGAGTTTCTATTAGAGTTTTCACATCAAACTTGAATCGAATGATTATTTCATATGATGGAAATTAGGGTTTGACGAGATCACCTTAACCCTAATATGATTGGGGCTCAAGATAGAGGAACTTAATCACATAAGTAACTGCACCGAAAGGTTCATTTTCAGTTCTGATGGATTGCCACCATATACTGCTAGATGTCACTGGTGGATTTTGGGAGCAACTAAAATAATTTGGATGGTCGATCATACTAGTTATCTTAATCAGAAAAGTTCTGATCCATCGAAAGGTATTTCGATGATGTCGATGATAGAGATCATGACATATTCCATTACCATACAGAACTGAATCTAACTGGATCACACAAATAAGGGATTGAATCTAGAGATCTTCTCCTTCTTAATCTGTACTTCAAACATCAGATCTGGATTTGATCTTGAAGATCTTCAAAACACCTTCTGATGAATGGGTGTTGTCTCTTGTAACAGTGCTGCCTTTTTTCTTTTTGTCGCCTTTCTCTTACTTGGATCGCACCAAACTGAAGTCCAAAACCTTTTGGACGTGGAGAGGAGAGAGAGAATCAGAGGGTGGCATGGAGAAGGAGGGAGAGGGGCTATGTGGCATGGGCAAAAGGGCAATGCTTTCAATCTTGGGCACAAATAGGATTTATATAGACCCTACTGCACCATGTAGTGCCACATCATCCCGGCTAATCATGGCTCTTGGTGCAATCAGATCTAAATCTGATTGGTGCGATGACATCATCTAATGCAATCAAATTAGAGTCCCTCACAAACCTCCTTAGGAGGTGCCAAGACTGGTCAAAGATGAGTCTTTGGCACCACCTTAGTTGAATGCATCAAGCAACTAGAGTCTCATCTGTATGAGACTCCAATCCTTATCCACTTTGGACGCATGCCTCCCTAGGCATGCACCCTATGCCTATCTTCTATTTATCAAGGGGACAAGGGTCAAAGCTCTCTCCTATGGGTGCATGACATATGGGCAGATGTCTAAGTATCAAAGGTCAACATTTGACCAAAGTCAAAGAACAAGATTTAGTAGGTGACGAAAAATGGTAGGTGTTGTCTCAAATTTATCTTATAAATTAAAACAATTCTTTTCTGATCTGCACAAGCTCCAGTCAGACCAAGTAAAGGTTTCTAAGTGAGCCCAAACATATTTGGCTCAGTCGAGATAATTTTTAATGATTGTTAAAGGAGAATATCAGGCTCAATCGTGTGCTAGCACGATTTTCTTGAACATAATTGAATCTTATTCAAATTAATTAAACTGGATTGGTGCAATTGATGATATCCAGATCCAAACCCTTATTTGTGTGACCTAGTTAGGCTCAGTTCTATATGGTAATGAGATATGTCATGATCTCTATCATCGACATCATCAAAATACTTTTCGATGGATCAAAATTTTTTTGATTAAGACAACTAGTATGATCGATCATCCAAATCATTCTAGTTGCTCCCAAAATCCATCAGTGACTCCTAGCAGTATATGGTGGCAACCCATCAGAACTAAAAATGAACCTCTCTATGTAGTTACCTGTGTGATTAAGTTCCTCTATCTTGAGCCCCAATCGGATTAGGGTTAAGGTGATCTCGTCAAACCCTAATTTCCGTCATATGAAATAATCATTCGATTCAAGTCCGATGTGAAAACTCTAATAGAAATTCTTTCTATCATTTCACTCTACCATGGCCATGGGCATATGGACTTGATTCTCATGATCATCATAGTGTTGCTCCTCATCTACTGAGGTAGATAGATCCTCCATCGGTGCAATCCAATTCCTACAATGAACATGCTATAGCCAACATACACCTCAGGATTCTGTATGGCTAGAAGATCGAGTTATGGTATAGTCAAACTATAAGACCCTCAAGGTGAACTGTCGATGCACCTCAGGTCAAAAAACCAGCACACCACTGTAGCTTTGAGCCAATCATTGACGAGAAGGTAGACTTGCTGATGACTGCTTGAGGTGGTCACGCTCAGTGCCCTCGTTCTCTAACGAGTACCCATACTTTTACACCGATGTCTCTACACCATAGACTCAAGACTCATCTATCCTAAAGAAGCGATCCTACACCATCTTTTTGGATCAATCACCATCCTCATGATGATCCTACGGTCGGGCGCATTTTATGAGTTAATAATGAAAATTCATGACTTAAATTTTCAACTCTTGAAAATATAAACTATTATTACCATTAACTCAATGAATGTATCATAGACACTTTAAAATAAACACTATGATATAAAATAATTTATTTTATTATTTATAGTCAAAATTATAATTTTGCCCTTAGACATGTATTATAAGTGTTAGCCAATTCTGGCTTCTAGGGCACACATATCTAACAAACTCTCACTTATCCTAAAGCCAATTGGCTACAAATCTAAGTTCCATCTTCTCATGGTGGGCTTCGATCTTCTACTGGCCTAATGACATTATGAGTGGATCTGCCACATTGTCTACGGAGTTGACTCTCCTAACCTTGACATAATCTTTCTCAAGATAATCATGGATGAGGTGGTATCGTTGCTCGACGTGCTTGGATTTCTAGTGAGACCTTGGCTCCTTAGCAAGAGCTATGGCACCATTATTGTCGCAGTAGAGAGGAATGGCATCTGATGGCATCACTCTGATTTTTGTGGTGAATTTCTTGTACTAGAATACCTCCTTCGCAGCTTCTAATGCAGTGATGTACTCTACTTCCATGGTGGAATCTACTATTACTGTCTATTTGGAACTCTTCCAACTGACAGCACCACCATTACACACAACAGACTCGCAGATGTCGACTTTCGATTATCTTTATCGGACATAAAATCCGAATCTATAAACCCCTAGACTTGGAGTTCTCCATTACCAAAAACCAACAACATATCCTTAGTTCTTCTCAAGTACTTAAGGATATATTTCACAGAAGTCCAGTGTTCTTTATTTGGATTCGACTAATATCTACTCGTGACACTCATAGCATGGGCTATATCAGGTCGTGTACATAACATGGCATACATGAGGCTCTCTATTGCTGAAGCATAAGAGATCTTGCTCATGCATTCTATCTCCTCAGGTGTGCTAGGGCACATCTTCTTAGAGAGATGAATGCCATGTCTGAAGGGTACCAAATCCCTCTTGGAGTTTTCCATGCTAAACCTTTTTAGCACTTCCTCTATGTACATTTTCTGTGAAAGACCTAGCATCCTATTTGGTCTATCTCTATAGACCTTAATTCCTAGAATGAAGGATGCATCTCCTAGGTCTTTCATGGAGAATTCTTTTGATAACCACATTTTAACTATGGTCAACATGGGAAGATCATTCCTAATAAGGAGGTTATCATCTACATACAGTATGAGGAAGACAATAGCACTCACACTGACCTTTTTGAAAACACATGGTTCCTCCTCATTTTTGATGAAATCAAATAATTTGATCGCAACATTAAAATGAGTATTCCAGCTTCGAGATGCTTGCTTAGGTCCATGTATGGACCTTTGTAGCTTACATACCTTGTGATCAACATCACTGGATGTAAAATCTAGCGGTTATTCCATATAGATATCTTCATCAAGGTATCCATTTTAGAATGCCATTTTCACGTTCATTTGTCATATTTCATAATCAAAATAGATTGCAATAGCAAGTAATGTGCGGATGGACTTTAGCATAGCTATTGACGAAAAGGTATCCTAATAGTCAATGCCTTTGCACTGACTATACCCTTTTGCCACTAATCTAGCTTAGAATGTCTCCATATTTTCATTTGCACCAATTTTTTTTTTGTAGATCCATTTACAACCAATAGGTACTATACCTTCTAGTGAATCTACCAAGGTTCAGACTTGGTTTGAGTCCATCGAGTCAATTCCTGACTTCATTGCCTCTAACCATTTTTTGGAGTTGATATCTGATATTGCCTCGTTATAGATTTTGGGATCATCAGCATGAACCCCATTACCTACGAGGAATATTTTTCCTACTTTCTCTAAAATAGTACCTGAGTACCTCTTAGGGGGATGAGAAATCTTTTTCGATCTACGAGGTGGAGGAGATTTTGATTGTATTGGCTTAACCTGATTTGGTTCCATGGGGTCCTTAGCTTGTTGCTCTTAGGAGACTTTCTCCTTGAGCTTGATTTGCTTTCCAATGTCGCTATCTTGAATAAACTATTTTTCAAGAAAGATGGCATGTCGACCCATAATTACATTATGGTCTTCTGGATTGTAGAAATAATATCCTAATGACTCTTTAGGATATCCTATAAATCGAGCTCTAAAGGATCTATACTTTAACTTGTCCACTTGTTGTCTTTTGACATAAGCCGAATAATCCCAAATTTTGAGATGACTCAGACTTGATTTCTTACCATGCTATATCTCATATGGTGTGGTAGGAATGGTTTTAGAGGAAATCCTATTCAGTAAATATATAGTAGTTAATGGACTATGTCCCCAAAGAAAATCAAGAAGATCTTTGAAGCTCATCATGGATCGGATCATATCTAATAGGATCCAGTTCCTCCATTTTGAAACCCCATTGAGTTGAGGTGTTCCAAGTGGAGTCCATTGAGAGACTATGCCATTTTGCTTGAGATAGTCAAGGAATTCCCGACTAAGGTATTCACCTCCTCGATCTGAATGAAAAATCTTAATGGATTTTTCAGTTTGCTTTTCTACTTCATATCTGAATTTCTTGAACTTTTCAAAAGCTTAAGACTTGTGTCTCATAAGATACACATACCCATACTGAGATAAATCATTGGTAAAGGTTATGAAGTAGACAAAGTTGCCTCTAGCTGGCACATCAAATGGGCCGCACACATCAGTATATACTAGGGCAAGTAGATCTGTGGCTCTTTTTCGATGTCCCATAAAAGGGAGCTTAGTCATTTTGCCATGAAGACATGATTCATAAATTGGATATGACTCGAAAGTCAATGGACTCAATAGCCTAGTGTTCTTAAATTTGTTAACTCTATCTTCTGCTATATGATCTAGCCTTAGGTGCCATAGATACCTATCGTTTGGACTATCCCTTGGTCATTTTGATCTTATGGCAATTACATTTTGCTCGACATTAGAGATAGATACATCAATATATAACTGATAGAGACCGTTAATTAGGAAACCACTTGTAAATAGAGACTGTTAATTAGGAAACCACTTATAATTTTTTTTCTTTCATAAAGAATATTATAATGGTCCTTAAGAAAGCTAATTACATAGCCTTCTTATGCTAAACATGAAATAAAAATTAAATTCCTACTTGCAGCAGGCATATAGTAACAATCCCTAAGTACTTAAACTAAGCCAGACAGTAGTCAAAGAGGATAGGTTTCCACAGCCACAATATCAACTCTTGCTCCATTTTCGATGTGTAGGATCATCTCACCATTCCTCAGCCTCCTGCTATCCTCAAGACCCTGCATGAAAGTGCATAAATGAGCACTAGAACTATAGCGAAGCATCCAACTAGATGTAGAAAAAATCATAAGGTTAGATTCAATAACCAGCATACCTCCAGAAGGACCTATCTTCTTTTTAGGTATATAGGGCAGTTCCGCTTTCAGTGGCCATCAGTGTTACAATAAAAATACTTTTCTTTGTTAGCGATCTTCTTCTTTAGCTCTATCTTCTTTTTCTTTCCACTTTCCACCTTCTGCCTTTTCACAGACTTCTTCTTCTTTCCAAAAGATATTCTCTTGGAAGAAGTTCATTCCATAGCAAGTACTGAGCCTTTAGAACTTTTCATAGAAAGCTCAGCAGTAACCAGCATGTTCATTAGTTCGGCCAGAGTACTCTAAAGTTTATGCATATGGTAGTTCATGATGAACTGCCCATACGCATCGGTCAAAGATTATAGAATTATGTTGTTCTATAGATCTTGGTCTAACTTCATTTTGAGCTTCTCAAGCACTTCCAAGTCCTTGATCATCATCAAATAATGATCTTGGACTGACTGCCCTGAAGGGAAATCCTGATTTCCCGATCTAGGTTCGTCCAGATCTGATTAGATCAAGAGATATATTTCAAAAATTTTCTCTTGATCTTAATCAGATCTTGATATATTTCAGATCTGATTCTTATTATTTTAATAAATAAAATAAAACAAGATAAATTAAATCAAATTCAATTTACCTGATTTGGGTAATCCTATTACCCTGTAGATGATCCTGATTGCAGCGGAAGGTTCTGGATCTTAGCCACGCAAGCGCCTGGCCTCTACCGGTATCCACTCGGGTTGGATCTGGAGATCCTCTTCTTCTCTATCACACCTCCAAAAATCAGATCTGGATCTGATCTGGAGGATCTTCAAAACTCTTTTGAAGATCTGCAGTCGTCCTTTTGCAGCAGCGCAGCCTTCTTGCTTTTGATCGCCTTTCCTTGATCTGAATCGCACCAAACTAAGTCCAAAACACCTTTTGGACGTGGAGAGCAAGGGGAGAAGAGACTATGGCATGGAGAAGGAGGGGAGAGGCAGCCTTGGGGCATGGGAAATCTCATTGGAATTAGGGTTGGGCGCAGGGTCTTATTTATAGACCTCTTGTGATCCAACTCCTCTTCCTCTCAACCAATCACAACCCTTTGTGAAATCAGATCTAAATCTGATTGGTTGGAATAGAGACCCCTGGATTCCTCCTTAGAGGGTGCCTAAGACCAGTCAAACTGGATTCTTAGTAGAACTCTGATTGGAATCCAAAAGGGAGGTGGAGTCCTTGTCCAACAAGGACTCCTAGGCGCCTCCTACTTGGGCTCACGCCACCCTTGGCGTGCGCCCTTCTCCTTGCCAGGTTCTGGCAGGGGGACAGGCCCCCACCAGCTCTCCAATAGGTGCATGACATGTGGTCAAAAGTCAAAGGGTGAATGGTCAACGTTTGACCAGTCAAAGGTAGACTTTTGACCAAAGTCAAAGAACAAGAAATGGCAGGTGACCAAAAATGGCAGGTAATGTCTTACAAATAAGAGACAACCTATTTCTGACTTGGACAACCTCCAGTCAGACCATATGAAGGCCTCTGATTGAGCACAAACTCCTTTGGCTCAGTCAGGACAACTTATTTATGATAGTAAAAGAAGAACGTTAGGTTCAATCGAGTGCTAGCACGATTTCCTTGAACCTAATTGAATCTCATTCAGATCAATTGAACTAGATCAGTTCAATTGATGATCACCAGATTCAAACCCTTGTTTGTGTGACCCAGTTAGGTTCAGTTCTGTATGGTAATGGGATATGTCATGATCTCTATCATAGACATCATCGAAACTCCTTTCGATGGATCAGAACTCTTCTGATTCGAACAGCTAGAATGATCGATCATCTAAATCATTCTAATTGCTCCCAAAATCCACCAGTGACACCTAGCAGTATATGGTGGCAACCCATCAGAGCTGAATGCGAACCTCTTGGTGCAGCTACCTGTGTGATTCAAGTTCTTCTATCTTGAGCCCCGATCAGATTAGGGTTAAGGTGAACTCGTCAAACCCTAGTCTCTGTCATATGATGTAATCATTCGATTCGAGTCCAATGTGAAAATCTAAATAGAAACTCTTTCTATTATTTCACTCTGCCATGGCCATGGGCTTCAGGACTTGATTCTCATGATCATCATAGGGCTGCTCCTCTACCACCGAGGTAGATAGATTCCATCTTGATGCAATCCAGTTCCTACAATGAACATGTCTATAGCCAACATACACCTCAGGGTTCCATATGGCTAGGAGACCGAGTAATGGTGTAGTCAAACTATAACACCCTCAAGGTGAACTGCCGATGCATCTCAGGTCAAAGAACCAGACACACTACTGCAGCATCGAGTCAGTCATTGACGAGAAGGTAGACTTCCTAATGACTACTCGAGGTGGTCACGCTCAGTGCCCTCGTTCTCTAACGAGTACCTGTACTCTCGCTCCGGTGTCTCCACACCATAGACTCAAGACTCATCTACTAAAGAGAAGCGATCGTACACCAACCTTCCGGATCAATCACCATCCTCGTGATGATCCTATGGTCGGGAGCTGTTTATGAGTTAATAATGATTATTCATGTCTTAAATTTTCAACTCTTGAAAATATGAATTATCATTACCATTAACTCAAAGGATGTATCACAGACACTAAATACACATGTGTGATAGAAAATAACCCATTTTATTAATTATAGTCAAAATTATAATTTTGCCCCTAGAAGTGTATTACAAGTGTCAGCCAATTCTGGCTTCTAGGGCACATATATCTAACAATCTCCCACTTGTCCTAAAGCCAATTGGCTACAAGTCTAAGTCCCATCTTCTCAAGGTGGGCTTCGATCTTCTGCTGGCCCAATGGCTTTGTAAGTGGGTCTGCCACATTATCTGCGGAGTTGACTCTCTTGACCTCAACGTAACCTTTCTCAAGGTAATCGCGGATGAGATGGTATCACCGTTTGCTTGGAACTCTTCCAGCACAAACAGTCTGCCAGATGTCGACTTTCGATCATCTATATCGGACATGAAATCCGAGTCTGTGTATCCCTGGACTTGGAGTTCTCCGTTACCAAAGACCAACATCATATCCTTAGTTCTTCTCAAGTACTTAAGGATACATTTCACAGAAGTCCAGTGTTCTTCACCTGAATTTGACTGATATCTGCTTGTGACACTCACAGCATGGGCTATATCAGGTCGTGTACATAGCATGGCATACATGAGGCTCCCTATTGCAGAAGCATAAGGGATCTTGCTCATGCGTTCTATTTCCTCAGGTGTGCTAGGGCACATCTTCTTGGAAAGATGAATACCATGTCTGAAGGGTATTAATCCCCTCTTAGAGTTTTCCATACTAAACCTCTTTAGTACTTCCTCTATGTACATCTTCTGTGAAAGTCCTAGCATCCTATTCGGTCTATCCCTATAGACCTTAATTCCTAGAATAAAGGATGCTTCACCTAGGTCTTTCATGGAGAATTCCTTGGACAACCACCATTTTGACTGATCGTCAACATGGGAATATCATTCCCAATAAGGAGGATGTCATCCACGTACAATACGAGGAAGACAACAGCGCTCCCACTGACCTTTTTGAAGAACACATGGTTCCTCTTCATTTTTGATGAAACCAAACTATTTTGATCACATCATTGAAACGAGTGTTCCAGCTCCGAGATGCTTGCTTAAGTCCATATATGGACCTTTGCAGCTTGCAAACCTTGTGATCAGTATCACTGGATGTGAAACCTAGCGGCTGTTCCATATAGATATCTTCCTCAAGATATCCATTTAAGGAATGCCGTTTTCACATCCATTTGCCATATTTCATAATCGAAATAGGCTGCAATGGCAAGCAATGTGCGGATGGATTTTAGCATAGCCACTAGGGGAAAAGGTATCCTGATAGTCAATGCCTTCACGTTGACTATAACCTTTTGCCACTAGTCTAGCCTTGAATGTCTCCACATTCCCATCTGCACCAATCTTTCTCTTGAAGATCCATTTACACCCAATAGGTACTATACCTTCTGGTGGATCTACCAAGGTCCAGACTTGGTTTGAGTGCATCGAGTCAATTTCTGACTGCATTGCCTCTAGCCATTTCTCGGAGTCGATATCTGATATCGCCTCGTTGTAGGTTTTGGGATCATCACCATGAGCACCATTACCTATGAGGAATATTTTCTCTACTTCCTCTGAAATAATACCTAAGTATCTTTCAGGGGGATGGAAAACTCTTTCCGATCTACGAGGTGGAGGAGGTAGTGTTCTTATTGGCTCAACCTGATTTGGTTCCAATTGGTCCTTAGCTCGTTGTACTTGTGAGACTTTCTCATCAAGCTTGAATCTGCTTTCCAATGCCGCTATCTTGAATAAACTATTTTTCAAGAAAGATGGCATGTCGACTCACAATCACATTGTGGTCTTCTGGAATGTAGAAATAGTATCCTAATGACTCTTTAGGATATCCTATGAATCGAGCTCTGAAAGGACCTAAACTCTAACTTGTCCGCTTGTTGTCTTTTGACATGAGCCGGACAACCCCAAATTCTGAGATGACTCAGACTTGGTTTCTTACCGTGCCATATCTCATACGGTGTGGTAGGAACGATTTTAGAGGGAACCCTATTCAGTAGATAAATTGAAGTTAACAATGAGTGTCCCCAAAGAAAATCAGGAAGGTCTGTGAAGCTCATCATGGATCGAACCATATCCAATAGAGTCCGATTTCTCCATTCTGAAACCCGTTGAGTTGAGGTGTTCCTGGTGGAGTCCATTGAGAGACTATGCCATTTTTCCTTGAAGATAGTCTAGGAATTTTTGGCTAAGGTATTCACCTCCTCGATCTGATCGAAGAACCTTAATGGGTTTTCCAGTTTGTTTTTTCTACTTCATGTCTGAATTCTTTGAACTTTTCAAAAGCTTCAGACTTATGTCTCATAAGATACACATACCCATACCTAGACAGATCATCGATAAAGGTAATGAAGTAGACAAAATTGCCTCTAGCCGGCACATCAAATGGGCCGCACACATCAGTATGTACTAGGGCAAGGAGATCTGTGGCCCTTTCTCCCCATGTCCAACAAAAGGGAGTTTAGTCATTTTGCCTTGAAGACAAGATTCACAAGTTGGATATGACTCGAAAGTCAATGGACTCAATAGCCCATTTTTCTCCAATTTGTTGATCCTATCTTCTGCTATATGACCTAATCTCAGGTGCCATAGATATCTATCGTTTGGACTATCCCTAGGTCGTTTGGCATTCACGTTTTGCTCGATAGTTAAAACAGGTACATCAATATGTAGCTGATAAAGACCATTAATAAGAAAACCATTTGCAATTTTATTTCTTTCATAAAGAATGTTACAATGGTCCTTAAAGAAGGTAATCACATAGCCTTCTTAGTGCTAAGCATGAAACAGAAATCAAATTCCTGCTAGCTGCAGGCACATAATAACAGTCTTTCAAAACTAAGTCTAAACCAGATGGTAATCGAAGAGGGTATGTTCCCACGGCTACTGCAGCAACTCTTGCTCCATTACCGATGCGTAGGATCATGTCTCCATCCCTCAGCCTCCTGCTATCCTCAAGACCCTGCATGGAAGTGCACAGATGAGCACTAGAACTAGAGTCAAGCATCCAACTGGATGCAGAAGAAACCGTAAGGTTAGACTCAATAACGAGCATACCTCCAGAAGGACCTTCCTTCTTGTTCTTCAGGGTGGCCAGGTAAGTAGGGCAGTTTCGCTTCCAATGGCCGTCGCTGTTGCAATGGAAACACTTTCCTTTGGCAGTGGCTTTCATCTTCGATTCTGCCTTCTTCTTCTTTCCTCCTTCCACTTTCTGCTTTTTTGCAGACTTTTTTTTCTTTCCAAAAGATTTTTTTTTGGAAGAAGTCAGTTCCATAGCAAGAACTGAGCCTTTAGAACCTTTCATAGAAAGCTCAGCGGTAACCAGCATATTCATTAATTCGGCCAAGGAATTTTGAAGTTTATGCATGTGGTAATTCATGATGAATTGCCCATATGCATCAGTCAAGGATTGCAGAATAATATCATTCTGCAGATCCAAGTCTAACTTCACACCGAGCTTCTCAAGCTCTTCCATGTCCTTGATCATTGTCAGACAGTGATCTTGGACTGACTGCCCATCACGCATCTTAGCCTTAAAAAGTCATTTCGTGACTTGATATTTGGCTGCGCGACTCTGTTCACCAAACATCTCCTGCAGGTGAGCCAACATTTGGCGAGCAGTCCCGATATCTTCATGTTGGCGCTGGAGCTCATCAGACATCGAGCCCAACATGTAATATCTGGCCTTATTATCTTCGTCTATCCATTTTTCCAGAGATGCTCTCTGTTCAGTGGATGGACGAGGCTGGTAAGGTGGGAGGGTCCTGGTCCAAAACATGGTTAACTTCTCTGAAACCCAAAACAATTTTGTAGTTCCTGAGCCAATCTTTATAATTGGGTCCAGTCAGTCTATGTGTGTCCAGGATACCAAAAGATATTCTCCTTGGAAGACAGTTCCACTTCCATAGCAAGTTACTGAGGCTTTAAACTTTTCATAGAAAGCTCAGCAGTACAGCATGTTATTAGTTCGGCCAGAAGTACTCTAAAAGTTTATGCTATGGTAGTTCATGATGAAATGCCATTACGCATCAAGTCAAGAATTATAGAATTATGTTGTTCTATTAGATCTTGTCTTAACTTTCATTTTGGCCTCTCAGCACTTCAAGCTCCTTGATCATCCATCAATAATGATCTGCAAAAATGGACTGAGCCCTGAAGGGGAAATCCCTGGATTTTCCGATCTAGGTTTCTCCAGATTGATTAGATCAAGAGAATATATTTCAAAATTTTCTCTTGATCTTAATCAGATCTTGATATATTTCAGATCTAATCTTATATTTATTAAATAAATAAACAAAGTAAATTAATCAAATTCATTTACCTGGTTGGGTAATCCTATTACCCCTGTAATGATCCTGATTGCAGCGGAAGGTTCTGGATCTTAGCCACGCAAGCGCCTGGCCTCTACCGGTATCCACTCGGGTTGATCTTGGAGATCCCTCTTCTTCTCTATACACTCCAAAATTAGATCATGACTGATCTGGAGGATCTTCAAAAACTCTTTTGAAATCTGCAGTCATCTCTTTTGGCAAGCACAAGCGCAGCCTTCTTGCTTTTGATCGCCTTTCCTTGATCTGACATCGCACCAAACTAAGTCCAAAAATACCTTTTGGACGTGGAGAGAGCAAGGGGAGAAGAGACTATGGCATGGAGAAGAGGGGGGAGGCATGCCTGGGCCATGGGAAAATCTCATTGAGATTAGGGTTGGGCGCAGGGTCCTTATTATAGACCTCGTTGTGAATCCAACTCCATTTCCTCTCAGACACAATTCAACAACCCTTTTATGATAATTAGATGCTAAATCCTGGATGGTTGGAATAGAGACCCCCCTGCCGCTTCCTCCTTGAGGAGGAATGAGCTCAGGGGCTAAGACCAGTCCAACGAGATTCTTGAGTAGAACTCTGATTGGATATCCAAAAGGGAGGTGAGTCCTTGTCCAACAAGGAACTACCTTAGGCGCCTCCGTACTTGGCTCACCGCCACCTCTGGACGTGCAGCCCTTCTTCCTTGCCCAGGTTCTGAGCCAGGTGGACAGGCCCCACCAGCTCTCCAATAGGTCGCATGACATGTGGTTCCAACGAGTCAACGGTGAATGGTCACGTTTGACCAGTCAAAGGTAACTTTTTGACCAAAGTTCAAAGAAACAAGAAATGCAGGTGACGAAATGTGGGCAGGTAATGGCTTACAAGATAAAGCACCTATTTCTGACTTGTGGAGCAAACCTCCAGTCGCCATTATGAAGGCCTTGATTGAGCACAAACTCCTTGGCTTCAGTCAGGACAACTTATTTGTGATAGTAAAGAAAGAACGTTAGGTTTCAATCGAGTTGCTAGCAGATTTCCATTGAACTCTAATTGAATCTCATCAGATCAATGTGACTAGATTAGTTCAATTGATGATCACCAGATTCAAACCACTTGTTTGTGTGTGAACCAGTAGGTTCAGTTCTATATGGTTTGGGATCTGTCATGATCTCTATCATAGACATCAATCGAACTCCTTTATGCGGATTCAGAACTCTTCCTGATTCGAACAGCTAGAATGAATCGATTCATCTAAAATCACTCATAACTGCTCCAAAAATCCACCAGTACACTTAGCAGTATAATGTGGCAACCCATTCAGAGCTGATGCCGAACCTCTTGGTGCAGCTACCTGTGTGATTCAGGTTCTTCTATCTTGACCCCGATCAATTTAGGGTTAAGGTGAACTCGTTCAAAACCCTAGGTCTTGTCATATAGAGTAAATCATTCGGATTCGAGTCCGAATGTGAAAATCTAAATGAAACTCTTTCTATTATATTCACATCTGCCATGGCCATGGGCTTCAGGACTGATCTGCAATGATCTTCATGCTAACTCCTCTTACCACGAGCGTAGGATAATCCCATCTGTGCCAATCAAGTGTCCTACAATGAACATGTCATATGGCCACACGATACACCTCAGGGTTCCATATGGCTAGGAGACCGAGTTTATGGTGTAGTTAAACATAACACCCTCAAGGTTGAACTGCCGATGCATCTTAGGTCAAAGGAACCAGACACATATTGCAGCATCGGAGTCAGTCATTGACGAGAGGCTAGACTTCCTATGACTACTCGAGGTGGTCACGCTCAGTGCCCTCGTTCTTTAACGAGTACCTGTAACTCTCGCCCGGTGTCTCCACACATACTCAAGATCATCTACTAAGAGAAGCGATGTACCCAAACCTTCCAGATCAATCACATCCTCGTGTGATCCTATGTGGAGGCTAGTTTAATGAGTTATAATTGATTATTCATGTCTTAAATTTTCTAATCTCTTGAAAAATATGAATATCATTACCTGAACTAAAGGATGTATCACAGCAACTAACATACACATGTGTGATAGAAAATAACCCATTTCATATTATAGTTCAAAATTACAATTTGCCCCTTAGAAGTGTATTACAGTGTCAGCCAATTTTGGTTCGTAGGGCACATTATCTAACAATCTCCCACTTGTCCAAAGAGCCCAATGGTACAGTCTTAAGTCACATTCTCTCAAGGTGGCTTCGATTTCTGCTGGCCCAATGGCTGTAAGTGGGTCTGCCACATTATCTGCGGAGTTGACTCTCTTGACCTCAACGTAACCTTTCTCAAGGTAAATCGCGGATGGAGATGGTATCACCGTTTGCTTGGGAACTCTTCCAGCACAAACAGTCTGCCAGATGTCGATTTCGATCATCTATATCGGACAATGAAGTCCGAGTGTGTATCGCTGGACCAGGATTTCCTCGTTACCAAAAAGACCAACAATCAATATCCTTCAGTTCTTCTCAATCATTTAAGGATTACATTTCATTAGGAAGTCCAGCTGTTCTACCTGAATTTGGACTGATATTGCTTGACACTCACCAGCATGTGCTAATCATGTCCGGTAATAGCAATGCTAACATGAGGCTCCCTATTGCAGAACGCATTAAGGATTTGCTCATGCGTTCATTATTTCCTCAGGTGTGCTGGGCAATCTTTCTTGGAAAGATGAATACCATTCTGAAGTGGTATCTAATCGCCCTCTTATAGAGTTTTCCATACTAAACCTTCTTAGTACTTCTCATGTAACTATTTCTGTGAAAGTCTGGCTAATCCTATTCGGTCTATCCTATGACTTTAATTCCTAGAAATAAAGGATTGGCTTCACCTAGTCTTATGGAGGAATTCCTTAGAACACACGCCTTGCTGAGTCAATATGACGGAATTATCATTTCCCATAAGGAGGATGTCATCCACGAAATCAGAGGAAAGACAACAGCGCTCGCACTGGACCCTTTTGAAAACACAGGTTCCTCTTCGATTTGATGAATACCAAAGCTTTTGATCACATCATTGAACGAGTGTTTCCAGCTCCGGAGATGCTTGCTTAAGTCCATTTATATGAGACCTTTGCAGCTTGCAAACCTGTGGATCAGTATCACTAGGATGTGAAACCTAGCGGGCTGGTTCTAATAGTAATCATTCCCTCAAGATATCGCATTTAAGGAATGCCCTTTTCACATCCATTTTGCACATATTTCATAATCGAAATTAGTGCAACAGCAAGCATATGGTGCGGATGGATTTTTTAGCATAGCTACCGAGAAAGGATCCTATAGTCAATGCTTCACGTTGACTAACTTTTTGCACCAGCTAAGCCTTGAATGTCTCCACATTCCATCTGCCCAATCTTCTCTTGAAGATCATTACAACCAATAGGCTATATTCTTTCTGGTGGATCTACCAAGGTCCAGACTGTTTGATGCATTTAGTACTTCCTCTATGTACATCTTCTGTGAAAGTCCTAGCATCCTATTCGGTCTATCCCTATAGACCTTAATTCCTAGAATAAAGGATGCTTCACCTAGGTCTTTCATGGAGAATTCCTTGGACAACCACATCTTTGACTGATGTCAACATGGGAATATCATTCCCAATAAGGAGGATGTCATCCACGTACAATACGAGGAAGACAACAGCGCTCCCACTGACCCTTTTGAAAACACATGGTTCCTCTTCATTTTTGATGAAACCAAACTTTTTGATCACATCATTGAAATGAGTGTTCCAGCTCCGAGATGCTTGCTTAAGTCCATATATGGACCTTTGCAGCTTGCAAACCTTGTGATCAGTATCACTGGATGTGAAACCTAGCGGCTGTTCCATATAGATATCTTCCTCAAGATATCCATTTAGGAATGCCGTTTTCACGTCCATTTGCCATATTTCATAATCGAAATAGGCTGCAACAGCAAGCAATGTGCGGATGGATTTTAGCATAGCTACCGGGGAAAAGGTATCCTGATAGTCAATGCCTTCGCGTTGACTATAACCTTTTGCCACCAGTCTAGCCTTGAATGTCTCCACATTCCCATCTGCACCAATCTTTCTCTTGAAGATCCATTTACACCCAATAGGTACTATACCTTCTGGTGGATCTACCAAGGTCCAGACTTGGTTTGAGTGCATCGAGTCAATTTCTGACTTCATTGCCTCAAGCCATTTCTCGGAGTCGATATCTGATATCGCCTCGTTGTAGGTTTTGGGATCATCACCATGAGCACCATTACCTATGAGGAACATTTCCTCTACTTCCTCTGAAATAATACCTAAGTATCTTTCAGGGGGACGGGAAACTCTTTCCGATCTACGAGGTGGAGGAGGTAGTGTTCTTATTGGCTCAACCTGATTTGGTTCCACTTGGTCCTTAGCTCGTTCTGCTTGTGAGACTTTCTCATCAAGCTTAATCTGCTTTCCAATGCCACTATCTTGAATAAACTATTTTTCAAGAAAGATATGGCATGTCGACTCACAATCACATTGTGGTCTTCTGGAATGTAGAAATAGTATCCTAATGACTCTTTAGGATATCCTATGAATCGAGCTCTAAAGGACCTAAACTCTAACTTGTCCGCTTGTTGTCTTTTGACATGAAGCCGGACAACCCCAAATTCTGAGATGACTCAGACTTGGTTTCTTACCGTGCCATATCTCATACGGTGTGGTAGGAACGGTTTTAGAGGGAACCCTATTCAGTAAATAGATTGAAGTTAATAATGAATGTCCCCAAAGAAAATCAGGGAGGTCTGTGAAGCTCATCATGGATCGAACCATATCCAATAGAGTCCGATTTCTCCGTTCTGAAACCCCGTTGAGTTGAGGTGTTCCTGGTGGAGTCCATTGAGAGACTATGCCATTTTCCTTAAGATAGTCTAGGAATTCCCGGCTAAGGTATTCACCTCCTCGATCTGATCGAAGAACCTTAATGGGTTTTCCAGTTTGTTTTTCTACTTCATGTCTGAATTCTTTGAACTTTTCAAAGGCTTCAGACTTGTGTCTCATAAGATACACATACCCATACCTAGACAGATCATCGGTAAAGGTAATGAAGTAGACAAAATTGCCTCTAGCCGGCACATCGAATGGGCCGCACACATCAGTATGTACTAGGGCAAGGAGATCTGTGGCCCTCTCCCCATGTCCAACAAAAGGGAGTTTAGTCATTTTGCCTTGAAGACAAGATTCACAAGTTGGATATGACTCAAAAGTCAATGGACTCAATAGCCCATTTTTCTCCAATTTGTTAATCCTATCTTCTGCTATATGACCTAATCTCAGGTGCCATAGATATCTGTCGTTTGGACTATCCCTAGGTCGTTTGGCATTCACGTTTTGCTCGATAGTTAAAAATAGGTACATCAATATGCAACTGATAAAGACCATTAACAAGGAAACCATTTGCAATTTTATTTCTTTCATAAAGAATGTTACAATGGTCCTTAAAGAAGGTGATCACATAACCTTCTTGTGCTAAGCATGAAACAGAAATCAAATTCCTGCTAGCTGCAGGCACATAATAACAGTCTTTTAAAAACTAAGTCTAAACCAGATGGTAATCGCAAGAGGGTATGTTCCCACGGCTACTGCAGCAACTCTTGCTCCATTACCGACGCGTAGGATCATGTCTCCATCCCTCAGCCTCCTGCTATCCTCAAGACCCTGCATAGAAGTGCACAGATGAGCACTAGAACCAGAGTCAAGCACCCAACTGGATGCAGAAGAAATCCGTAAGGTTAGACTCAATAACGAGCATACCTCCAGAAGGACCTTCCTTCTTGTTCTTCAGGGTGGCCAGGTAAGTAGGGCAGTTCCGCTTCCAATGGCCGTCGCTGTTGCAATGGAAACACTTTCCTTTGCATCGGCCTTCTTCTTCGGTTCTGCCTTCTTCTTCTTTGATCCTTCCACCTTTTGCTTTTTCACAGACTTCTTTTTCTTTCCATAAGACTTTCTTTTGGAAGAAGTCCGTTCCATAGCAAGAACTGAGCCTTTAGAACCTTTCATAGAAAGCTCAGCGGTAACCAGCATATTCATCAACTCGGCCAAGGAATTTTGAAGTTTATGCATGTGGTAATTCATGATGAATTGCCCATATGCATCAGTCAAGGATTGCAGAATAATATCGTTCTGCAGGTCCAAGTCCAACTTCACACCGAGCTTCTCAAGCTCTTCCATGTCCTTGATCATTGTCAGACAGTGATCTTGGACTGACTGCCCATCACGCATCTTAGCCTTAAAAAGTCATTTCGTGACTTGATATTTGGCTGCGCGACTCTGTTCACCAAACATCTCCTGCAGGTGAGCCAACATTTGGCGAGCAGTCCCGATATCTTCATGTTGGCGCTGGAGCTCATCAGACATCGAGCCCAACATGTAGTATCTGGCCTTATTATCTTCGTCAATCCATTTTTCCAGAGACGCTCTCTGTTCAGTGGATGGACGAGCTGGTAAGGTGGGAGGGTCCTGGTCCAAAACATGTGTTAACTTCTCTGAACCCAAAACAATTTTGTAGTTCCTGAGCCAATCTTTATAATTGGGTCCAGTCAGTCTATGTGTGTCTAGGATACGTGCCAGTGGGTTGGACGCAGACATTTTCCTGTAGAGAGTCAAAGATTCTAGTTAGATACTGTAATTTTGACTTGACCAATTTGTTTAGGGATTTTATTTTTAAACAAATTAGCTCCCACTATTTTCTCGGATCCCTACACTCCCTCTGTAGAGATGCGAAAAATCTCCGCGATTGAATGATTTCTAGTGGGTGGTGCGGTCTCACCAACTGACTCATCACCTCACCTAACAGTTATTGGTGATGGGTTAGCCAATGAGTGAACAACTCTTGTTCAATGATTCTCTAATCATGGTGCACCCAAACTTGGTCTCTAATTCATGAATCTCACCGTATCCGGAAATATTGATCCACTCCTTAGTTAAGTCAGACCCACCATTTGCATAGACTGGGTTCCTAATTGGGTCTCTCACCGTATCCAGAATATTGAGCCCAACTCATCCTCCAGCCCATAGCATCCAATGCCTAATAGACATGGTTGCGTCTTCCCGGTGCAACTGAGCCACTGTATCCAGCCGAGAACAATCAACCCCGGGAAGGGCCCGCACGTCTACAATGGTGGAAGACCTCGGACTTAATCTTTTCTTAGGGAGAATTGATTCAGGTCTCATTAAACTAGACTTGGCTTAGTCATAACAATTATGACTAACCTAGTGGCATGGGTCAGCTCGGATTATTGACCACCTCAGATCAGAACTGTGTCAACAGATATGGCCAGGTAAGTGAGACCGGTGGAAGGAATATGCCGTTAACTCGCACAAGAACGCATTCAGGTCGAGTAGCTTCCAATTAAAAACCAGTCGGTCGTCTGTGCCAAACTTACCTTAGACACCAAATTGTTGAGTCAGAACCAATTGGGTTAGCCTACAATCCAGACTCTAACCTCTGAGCCTAATTAGGTCTTGCTTGATCGTGACTCGATCTTGACCCAGACTTAATCCTATTAGGCTGGTCAATTTAAGCATTGTTGATCCCATCTAACCAACTCTTGATTCGGTTTGATCAACCGCTTAGACCTAATTGAGCTACCCAAGCCCGAACCCAGTATTATGAATATGTCTTAGATCTGAAATTCTCAATTTTAGACCTAATTAATATTCCATAAACTTAATTCTTAATTAAGTTGGGTTCATAAACAAAATATGCACAATAAATCCTAGGGTTTCAGGATCTAGGGTTTTGCAGAAAGTAAGTTTTGGATTTCTGATTAAGGACGAACACGCAGCACCCCTACACGTCATAAGAACACCCCATCGAATGGGAAGAGAGGGCCTTTAAACCCTTCTTCGTTCTTATGACCGGACGGCCAAGAGGAACGCCTTAATCAGGAACATGTAAATACTACAAAACAGTTATAGATCTATATCATATATCTCATATACAAATTTAGATCTAATCAAGGCATATTTTGCATACATCTCATGTATCAAATCATGCATATTTTTAGATCTAAATTATCTCATAATAATCTAAAAAATTAGATTTAAATTGATCTAATCAAAATAAATTCTAATCTAGACAATTATGTAGAACTATTCTACAACTAGTCTAGACATGCATCTAATCATATCTCATATGATATTTAAAATTAAATAATTTTTATTTGCTATTTTATCAGATGTTATTATAACACTTATAATATCAGAAAAATAGTAAATAAGAAGATCTAAAATATGATTTAATCAGATTAAATCAAAGACATGCAAAACTATTCTATAGAACTATTCTATTCTAGAACTAGTCATGCATATCTTCATGTTCTTAGATCCAAATCATTTAATTTTAATTTTTTTGATTTCAGATCTGATCACATCTCATGTGACATCTAAAATCACTTTATTTTCTAATTAAAATAAAATTAAAATCAGATCTAAACAATTTAGAACCATGGCTCTGATACCAGTTGAAGGGAAATCCTGATTTCCCGGTCCAGGTTCGTCCAGATCTGATTAGATCAAGAGATATATTTCAAAAATTTTCTCTTGATCTTAATCAGATCTTGATATGTTTCAGATCTGATTCTTATTATTTTAATAAATAAAATAAAATAAGATAAATTAAATCAAATTTAATTTACCTGATTTGGGTAATCCTATTACCCTGTAGATGATCCTGATTGCAGCGGAAGGTTCTGGATCTTAGCCACGCAAGCGCCTGGCCTCTACCGGTATCCACTCGGGTTGGATCTGGAGATCCTCTTCTTCTCTATCACACCTCCAAAAATTAGATCTGGATCTGATCTGGAGGATCTTCAAAACTCTTTTGAAGATCTGCAGTCGTCCTTTTGCAGCAGCGCAGCCTTCTTGCTTTTGATCGCCTTTCCTTGATCTGAATCGCACCAAACTAAGTCCAAAACACCTTTTGGACGTGGAGAGCAAGGGGAGAAGAGACTATGGCATGGAGAAGGAGGGGAGAGGCAGCCTTGGGGCGTATGTCTAATAGCATTGGAATTAGGGTTGGGCGCAGGGTCTTATTTATAGACCTCTTGTGATCCAACTCCTCTTCCTCTCAACCAATCACAACCCTTTGTGAAATCAGATCTAAATCTGATTGGTTGGAATAGAGACCCCTGGATTCCTCCTTAGAGGGCGCCTAAGACCAGTCAAACTGGATTCTTAGTAGAACTCTGATTGGAATCCAAAAGGGAGGTGGAGTCCTTGTCCAACAAGGACTCCTAGGCGCCTCCTACTTGGGCTCACGCCACCCTTGGCGTGCGCCCTTCTCCTTGCCAGGTTCTGGCAGGGGGACAGGCCCCCACCAGCTCTCCAATAGGTGCATGACATGTGGTCAAAAGTCAAAGGGTGAATGGTCAACGTTTGACCAGTCAAAGGTAGACTTTTGACCAAAGTCAAAGAACAAGAAATGGCAGGTGACCAAAAATGGCAGGTAATGTCTTACAAATAAGACAACCTATTCTGACTTGGACAACCTCCAGTCAGACCATATGAAGGCCTCTGATTGAGCACAAACTCCTTTGGCTCAGTCAGGACAACTTATTTATGATAGTAAAAGAAGAACGTTAGGTTCAATCGAGTGCTAGCACGATTTTCCTTGAACCTAATTGAATCTCATTCAGATCAATTGAACTAGATCAGTTCAATTGATGATCACCAGATTCAAACCCTTGTTTGTGTGACCCAGTTAGGTTCAGTTCTGTATGGTAATGGGATATGTCATGATCTCTATCATCGACATCATCGAAACTCCTTTCGATGGATCAGAACTCTTCTGATTCGAACAGCTAGAATGATCGATCATCTAAATCATTCTAATTGCTCCCAAAATCCACCAGTGACACCTAGCAGTATATGGTGGCAACCCATCAGAGCTGAATGCGAACCTCTTGGTGCAGCTACCTGTGTGATTCAAGTTCTTCTATCTTGAGCCCCGATCAGATTAGGGTTAAGGTGAACTCGTCAAACCCTAGTCTCTGTCATATGATGTAATCATTCGATTCGAGTCCAATGTGAAAATCTAAATAGAAACTCTTTCTATTATTTCACTCTGCCATGGCCATGGGCTTCTGGACTTGATTCTCATGATCATCATAGGGCTGCTCCTCTACCACCGAGGTAGATAGATTCCCATCTTGATGCAATCCAGTTCCTACAATGAACATGCTATAGCCAACATACACCTCAGGGTTCCATATGGCTAGGAGACCGAGTAATGGTGTAGTCAAACTATAACACCCTCAAGGTGAACTGCCGATGCATCTCAGGTCAAAGAACCAGACACACTACTGCAGCATCGAGTCAGTCATTGACGAGAAGGTAGACTTCCCTAATGACTACTCGAGGTGGTCACGCTCAGTGCCCTCGTTCTCTAACGAGTACCTGTACTCTCACTCCGGTGTCTCCACACCGTAGACTCAAGACTCATCTACTAAAGAGAAGCGATCGTACACCAACCTTCCGGATCAATCACCATCCTCGTGATGATCCTATGATCGGGAGCTGTTTATGAGTTAATAATGATTATTCATGTCTTAAATTTTCAACTCTTGAAAATATGAATTATCATTACCATTAACTCAAAGGATGTATCACAGACACTAAATACACATGTGTGATAGAAAATAACCCATTTCATTAATTATAGTTAAAATTACAATTTTGCCCCTAGAAGTGTATTACAAGTGTCAGCCAATTCTGGCTTCTAGGGCACATATATCTAACATGCCCATCATGCATTTTAGCCTTAAAAAGTCATTTAGTGACCTGATACTTGGGTGCATGACTCTGTTCACTAAACAACTCTTACAGATGAGCCACCATTTGGCAGACAGTCTTGATATCTTCATGTTGGTGCTGAAGCTCATCAAACATCGAGCCAAACATGTAGTATCTGATCTTGTTATCTTTATCCATCCATTTGTTAAGAGATGCTCTCTATTCAGAGGATAGACGGACTGATAAGATGGGAGGATTCTGATCCAATACATGAGTTAACTTCTCAAAATCGAAAATGGTTTTAAAGTTTTAGAGTCAATCCTTATAATTGGATCTGATCAGTCTATGGGTGTCCAGGATACGGGCTAGTAGATGGATGTAGATATTTTTCTGTAGAGAGTCAAAGTTTCTAGTTAGATTTTTTAATTAAGATTTGAAAAATTTATTTAAAGATTTTATTTTTAAATAAATTAGCTTTCACTATTTTCTTTGATCCCTACACTTCCTCTGTAGAGATGCAAAAATCTATACTTCCTCTGTAGAGATGCAAAAATCTCTATAATTAATGATTTCTAGTGGGTGGTGCAGTCCCACCAACTGACTCATCACCTCACCTAACAATTATTGATGATGGGTCAGTTAATGAGTGAACAACTATTATCTAATGATTTTCTAATCATGGTGCACCCACGCTTGGTCTCTAATTCATGAATCTCACCATGTCCGGAATATTGATTCACTTCTTAGTTAAGTTTGACCCACCATTTTCATAGATTGGATTTCTAATTGGATCTCTCATCGTATCTGGAATATTGAGCCTAATCCATCCTCCAGCCCATAGCATCTAATGCCTAATAGACATGGCTGCATCTTTCTGGTACAACTAAACTACTATGACCAGTCGAGAATAATCAATCTCGAGAAGGGCCCGTATATCTACAATGGTGGAAGACCTTAGACTTAATCTTTTCTTAGAAAGATTTGATTTAGGTCACTTTAAACTTGACTTGACATAGTCATAACTATTATGACTAACCTAGTGGCATGGGTTAGCTTGGATTATTAGCCACCTTAGATCAGGACTGAGCTGACAAATATGGCTAGGTAAGTGAGATCGGTAGAAGAGATATGCCATTAACTCGATAAGAATGCATTCGAGTCGAGTAGCTTTAAATTAAAAATCAGTTGATCATATCTACCAAACTTACCTCAGACACCAAATTATTAAGCCAGAACCAATCAGAATAGCTTACAATCTAGACTCTAACCACTGAGCCTAATTAGATCTTAACTTGATCGATCACTCATGTAACTCGACCTTAACCCAGACTTAATCCTATTAGGCTGGTCAATTTAAGCACTCTTGATCTTATGTAACCAACTCTTGATTCGGTTTGATCAACCACTTGACCTAATTGAGCTACCCAAGCTCGAACCCAATTTTATGAATATATCTTAGATCTAAAAATTCTTAATTTTAGATCTAATATATTTCATAATCTTAATTCTTAATTAAGTTTAGGATTCATCAACATGTAAATAAAGTCCTAGGATTTTAGGATCTAGGATTTTGTAGAAAATAAGTTTTTTGATTTTTGATTAAGGACGAATGCGCAGCATCCCTATACATCATAAGAACACCCTATCGAAATAGAGGAGAGGATATTTAAACCTTACTTTATTCTTATAATCGAATGACCAAGGAAAATGCCTTAATCAGAAATATGATGAATCTACAAAACTAGTTAGATCTACATATATATCATATATATAAAATTGATCTAACTTAAAAACATGTTTTGCATACATCTCATGTATCATATCATGTATGATTTTAGATCTAAATTATCTAATAAACATTTAAAAAATAAAATTTATATTTGATCATATCAAATTAAATTTATTCTAGATAATTTTGTAGAACTATTCTACAACTAGTCTAAACATGCATCTATCATATCTCATATGAACAAAATTAAATAAATTTATTTTCTATTTTTTAGATCTAATTATAATATTTATAATATCAAAAATAGTAAATAAATAGATCTAAAATCATAATTAATTAAATTAAAACTATGATCATCTTAGACTACACATAGAATAATTCTAATCCTAGTCTAGTCATGCATCTCATACATCTTAGATCTAGATTATTTAATTTTTTTAATTTTTAATTTTAGATCTAATCACATCTAATGTGATATCTAAAATCATCTAATTATCAAATCAAAATTATATTAAAATTAGATCTAAATAATTTTGGAACCTAGTTCTGATATGAATTGAAGGAAAAATCTTATTTTCTGGATCAGGTTTGATCAGATCTGATTAGATCAAGAGAGATATTTTAAATTTTTTTTCTTAGATCTAAATTAGATTTGAGACTCTTCAGATCTAATTTTATCAATCTGATAAAATAAAATAAAAATAAAATAAATTAAATCTAATTTAATTATACCTTATTGTGGGTAACCCTATTATCCTATGATGATCTTGATGGGGCTTGAGGTTCTAGATGTAGCCACGCAAGCGCCTGGCCTCTACCGGTATCCACTCAGACTGGATCTTGAGATTTTCTTCTTTTCAATCTATTCTCCAAAGATCAGATCTGGATCTGATCTTAAAGATATTCAAAATATCTTTTGAAGATCGGGTGTATCTCTTGCAGCAGTGCTGTCATCTTCCTTTTTTTCGCTTTTCTCTTGCTTGGATCATACCAAACTGAAATCCAAAACCTTTTGGGCATAGAGAGGAGAGAGAAAATCAGAGGGTGGCATGGAGAAGAAGGGAGAGGGGCTATGTGGCATGGGCAAAAGGGCAAAGCTTTCAATCTTGGGTGCAGATAGGGTTTATATAGTCCCTACTGCACCATGCAGTGCCACATCATCCCGACCAATCATAGCTCTTCATGCAATCAGATCTAAATTTGATTGGTGGAATGATATCATCTGATCCAATCAGATTAGGGTCTCTCACAAACCTTCTTAGGTGGTGCCAAGACTGATCAAAGATGAGTCTTTGGCGCCAACTTGGTTGAATGCATCAAGCAACTGGAGTCCCATCTGTATGGGACTCCAATCCTTATCCACTTTGGGTGTATGCCTCCCTAGGCATGCACCCCTTGCCTATCTACTATTTAGTAGAAGGACAAGGGTCAAAGCTCTCTCCTATGGGTGCATGACACATGGGCACATGTCTAAGTATCAAAGGTCAACATTTGATCAAAGTCAAAGAACAAGATTTAGGAGATGATGGAAAATGGCAGATGTTATCTCAAATTTATCTTATAAATTAAGACAACCCTTTTCTGACTTGGACAGACTCTAGTCAGATCAAGTAAAAATTCTTGAGTGAGTCTAAACACATTTGGCTCAGTCGAGATAACTTTTAATGATTGCTGAAGGAGAATATCAGGCTCAATCGTGTGCTAACATAATTTTTCTTAAACCTAATTGAATCTTATTCAAATTAATTGAACTGGATTAGTCCAATTGATGATATCCATATCCAAACCCTTATTTCTATGACCCAATTAGGTTCAGTTCTATATGGTAATGAGATATGTCATGATCTCTATCATCGACATCATCGAAATATCTTTCGATGGATCAGAACTCTTTTGATTAAGACAACTAGTATGATTGATCAATTGAAATACCTTATAGTTGAAGAAAAAATTTTGGTTCCTGGGTTAGATTTATTCAGATCTGATTAGATTAAGAGAAATATTTTAAAAATTTTTTCTTAGATCTAAATTAGATCTGAGACTCTTTAGATCTGATTTTATCGATTTGATAAAATAAAATAAAAATAAAATATATTAAATCTAATTTAATTATATCTTGTTGTAGGTAATCCTATTATCCTGTGATGATCCTGATGGTTGCCTGAGGTTCTAGATGTAGCCATACAAGCACCTAACCTCTACCAATATCCACTGAGGCTAGATCCAGAGATATTTTTCTTTTCAATCCATACTCCAAAGATCAGATTTGGATCTGATCTTGAAGATCTTCAAAACACCTTTTGAAGACCAGATGTTGTCTCTTGCAGCAGTGCTGCCTTCCTTTTTATTGCCTTTCTCTTGCTTGGATCGCACCAAACTGAAGCCCAAAACCTTTTGGATGTGGAGAGGAGAGAAAGAATTAGAGGGTGGCATGGAGAAGGAGGGAGAGGGGCTACGTGGCATGGGCAAAAGGGCAAAGCCTTCAATCTTTGGCGTAGATAGGATTTATATAGACATGCAGTGCCACATCATCCCGACCAATCATGGCTCTTCATGCAATCAGATCTAGATCTAATTGATGGGATGACATCATCTGATCTGATCAGATTAAAGTCCCTCACAAACCTCCTTAGGTGGCGCCAAGACTGATCAAAGATGAGTCTTTGGTGCCACCTTAGTTGAAAGCATCAAGCAATTGGAGTCCCATCTATATGGGACTCCAATTCTTATCCACTTTGGGCGCATGCCTCCCTAGGCTTGCACCCCTTGCCTATCTACTATTTAGTAGAGGGACAAGGGTCAAAGCTCTCTCCTATGGGTGCATGACATATGGGCAGATGTCTAAGTGTCAAAGGTCAACGTTTGACCAAAGTTAAAGAACAAGATTTAGTAGGTGACAGAAAATGACAGGTGTTGTCTCAAATTTATCTTATAAATTAAGACAACTCTTTTTCGACCTGGACAAGCTCCAGTCAAATCAAGTAAAGATTCCTGAGTGAGCCCAAATATATTTGGCTTAGTCGAGATAATTTTTAATGATTGCTGAAGGAGAATATCAGACTCAATCGTGTGCTAGGACGATTTTCTTGAACCTAATTGAATCTTATTCAAATCAATTGAACTGGGTTAGTCTAATTGATGATATCCAGATCCAAATCCTTATTTGTGTGACCCAGTTAGGTTCAGTTCTGTATGGTAATGGGATATGTCATGATCTCTATCATCGACATCATCAAAACATCTTTCGATGGATCATAACTTTTCTGATTAAGACAACTAGTATGATCGATCATCCAAATCATTCTAGTTGCTCCAAAATCAACCAGTGACACCTAGCAGTATATGATGGCAATCCATCAGAATTGAAAATGAACCTCTCGGTGTAGTTACATGTGTGATTAAGTTTCTCTATCTTGAGTTTCGATCGGATTAGGGTTAAGGTGATCTCATCAAACCCTAATTTCCATCATACGAAATAATCATTCGATTCAAGTTCGATGTGAAAACTCTAATAGAAACTCTTTCTATCATTTCACTCTACCATGGCCTTGGGCTTATGGACTTGATTCTCATGATCATTATAGGGCTGCTCCTCATCTACCGAGGTAGATAGATCCCCTATCGGTGCAATCCAATTCCTACAATGAACATGCTATAGCCAACATATACCTCAGGATTCCATATGGCTAGGAGACAGAGTTATGGTATAGTCAAACTATAACACCCTCAAGGTGAACTACCGATGCACCTTAGGTCAAAGAACTAGGACACACCACTGCAGCTTCGAGCCAGTCATTAACGAGAAGATAGACTTCCTGATGACTGCTTGAGGTGGTCACGCTCAGTGCCCTCATTCTCTAATGAGTACCTATACTTTCACTCTGATGTCTCTACACCATAGACTGAAGACTCATCTATCCTAAAAAAGTGATCGTACACCAACCTTCTGGATCAATTACCATCCTCATGATGATCCTACGATCGGGAGCATTTTATGAGTTAATAATGAAAATTCATGTCTTAAATTTTCAACTCTTGAAAATATGAACTTTTATTACCATTAACTCAAGGGATGTATCATAGACACTTTCAAATACACACCGTGATAGAAAATAACCCATTTTATTATTTATAGTCAATATTATAATTTTGCCCTTAGATGTGTGTTACAAGTATTAGCCAATTTTTGCTTCTAGGGCACACGAATCTAACAAACTCTCACTTGACCTAAAGCCAATTGGTTATAAATCTAAGTCCCATCTTCTCAAGGTGGGCTTCGATCTTCTGTTGGCCCAATGGCTTTGTGAGTGGGTCTGCCGCATTATCTGCGGAGTTAACTCTCTTGACCTCGACGTAACCTTTCTCGAGGTAATCGCGGATGAGGTGGTATCGCCGCTCGATGTGCTTGAATTTTTGGGAAGACCTTGGCTCCTTAGCAAGAGCTATAGTGCCATTATTGTCGCTGTAGAGAGGAATGGCATCTGATGGCATCACTCCAATTTCTATGGTGAATTTTTTGTACCAGAATGCCTCATTCATAGCTTCTGATGCAGCGATGTACTCTGCTTCCATGGTGGAATCTGCTATTACTGTCCACTTGAAACTCTTCCAACTGACAGCACCATATTACACATAGAAAGACTTCCAAATGTCGACTTTCAATCATTTATATTAGACATAAAATCCAAGTCTATAAACCCCTAGACTTGGAGTTCTCCATTACCGAAAACCAATAACATATCCTTAGTTCTTCTCAAGTACTTAAGGATACATTTCATAGAAGTCCAGTGTTCTTCACCTAGATTTGACTGATATCTGCTCGTGATACTCACAGCATGAGCTATATCAGGTCATGTACATAATATGGCATACATGAGGCTCCCTATTACTGAAGCATAAGGGATCTTGCTTATGCATTCTATCTCCTCAGGTGTGCTAGGGCACATCTTCTTGGAGAGATGAATGCCATGTCTGAAGGGTACCAAACTCCTCTTGGAGTTTTCTATGCTAAACCTTTTTAGCACTTCCTCTATGTACATCTTCTGTGAAAGACCTAGCATCCTATTCGGTCTATCTCTATAGACCTTAATTTCTAGAATGAAGGATGCATCTTCTAGATCTTTCATGGAGAATTCTTTGGATAACCATATTTTAACTATGGTCAACATGAGGAATATCATTCCCAATAAGGAGGATGTCATCCACGTACAATACGAGGAAGACAACAGCGCTCCCACTGACCTTTTTGAAAATATATGGTTCTTCTTCATTTTTGATGAAACCAAACAATTTGATCACATCATTAAAATGAGTATTCCAACTCCGAGATGCTTGCTTAAGTCCATATATAGATCTTTGTAACTTGCATACTTTGTGATCAGCATCACTGGATGTGAAACCTAGCAGCTATTCCATATAGATATCTTCCTCAAGGTATCCATTTAAGAATGCCATTTTCACATCCATTTGTGATATTTCATAATCAAAATAGGCTGTAATAGAAAACAATGTGTGGATTGACTTTAGCATAGCTACTGGCGAAAAGGTATCTTGATAGTCAATGTCTTCGCACTGACTATACCCATTTGCCACTAATCTAGCTTTGAATGTCTCCACATTCCCATCTGCACCAATCTTTCTCTTGTAGATCCATTTACACCCAATAGGTACTATACCTTCTAGTGGATCTACCAAGGTCTAGACTTGGTATGAGTGCATCAAGTCAATTTCTAACTTTATTGCCTCTAACCATTTCTTGGAGTCGATACCTGATATCATCTCGTTATAGATTTTGGGATCATCACCATGAACCCCATTACCTATGAGGAACATTTTCTCTACTTTCTCTGAAATAGATCCTAAGTACCTCTCAGGGGGATGAAAAATCTTTTTCGATCTACGAGGTCGAGGAGGTAGTGATTGTATTGGCTCAACCTGATTTGGTTCCATGGGATCCTTAGCTCGTTGCTCTTGGGATACTTTCTCCTCGAGCTTGATCTGCTTTCCAATGCCTCTATCTTGAATAAATTATTTTTTAAGAAAGATGGCATGCCAACTCACAATCACATTATGGTCTTCTAGAATGTAGAAATAATATCCTAATGATACTTTAGGATATCCTATAAATCAAACTTTAAAGAATCTATACTCTAACTTGTCCACTTGTCTTTTGACATGAGCTGGACAATCCCAAATTCTGAGATGACTCAGACTTGGTTTCTTACCATGCCATATCTCATATGGTGTGGTAGAAACTATTTTAGAGAAAACCCTATTCGGTAAATATGTAGCAGTTAACAGACTATGTCCCTAAAGAAAATCAAGAAGGTCTGTGAAGCTCATCATGGATCAGACCATATCTAATAGGGTCTGATTCCTTCATTCTGAAATCTCGTTGAGTTGAGGTGTTTCAGGTGGAGTCTGTTGAGAGACTATGCCATTTTGCTTGAGATAGTTAAGAAATTTTCGACTAAGGTATTGACCTCCTTGATCTGATCGAAGAACCTTAATGGGTTTTTCAGTTTGCTTTTCTACTTCATATCTGAATTCCTTGAACTTTTCAAAAGCTTCCTTGTGTCTCATAAGATACACATACCTATATCTAGATAAATCATCAATAAAGGTTATGAAGTAGACAAAGTTACCTCTAGTCGGTATATCAAATGGGCCACACACATCAGTATGTGCTAGAGCAAGTAGATCTGTGGCCCTTTTCCCATGTCCCACAAAAGAAAGCTTAGTCATTTTGCCATGAAGACATAATTCACAAATTGGATATGACTTGAAAGTCAACGGACTCAATAGCCCGGTGTCTCAAACTTGTTAACCCTATCTTCTGCTATATGACCTAGACTTAGGTGCCATAGATACCTATCGTTTGGACTATCCCTAGGTCATTTTGATCTTATGACATTCATATTTTCCTCGACATTAAAGATAGATACATCAATATGTAACTGATAGAGATCGTTAACGAGGAAACCACTTATAATTTTATTTCTTTAATAAAGAATCTTACAATGGACCTTAAGAAAACTAATTACATAGCCTTCTTGTACTAAACATGAAATAGAAATCAAATTCCTGCTTGCAACAGGTACATAGTAACAATCCTTAAGTACTAAAACTAAGCCAGATGGTAGTCGAAGAGGGTAGATTCCCACGGCCATAGCAGCAACTCTTGCTCCATCTTTGATGCATAGGATCATCTCACTATCCCTCAGCCTCCTGCTATCCTCAAGATCCTGCATGAAAATGTATAAATGAGCACTAGAACTAGAGTCAAACACCTAACTAGATGCAGAAAAAATCATAAGGCTAGGAGACCGAGTTATGGTATAGTCAAACTATAACACCCTAGAGGTGAACTGCTGATGCACCTCAGGTCAAAGAACCAGATATACCACTGTAGCTTCGAACCAGTCATTGATGAGAAGGTAGACTTTCTGATTGCTGCTCGAGGTGGTCACGCTCAGTGCCCTCATTCTCTAACGAGTACTTATATTTTCACTTCGATGTTTCTACACCATAGACTCGAGACTCATCTATCCTAAAGAAGTGATCGTACACTAACCTTCCAGATCAATTACCATCCTCATGATGATCCTACGGTCGGAAGTATTTTATGAGTTAATAATGAAAATTCATGTCTTAAATTTTCAACTCTTAAAAATATGAACTATTATTATCATTAACTCAAGAGATGTATTACAGACATTTTCAAATACACACTGTGATAGAAAATAATCCATTTTATTATTTATAATCAAAATTATAATTTTGCACTTAGATGTGTATTACAAGTGTTAGTCAATTTTGGCTTTTAAGGCACACTTATCTAACAAACTCCCACTTGATCTAAAGTCAATTGGCTACAAATCTAAGTCTTATCTTCCCAAGGTGGGCTTCAATCTTCTTCTGGCCCAACGGCTTTGTGAGTGGATCTGTTGCATTATCTACGAAGTTGACTCTCTTGACCTCGACATTACCTTTCTCAAGATAATCACGGATGAGATGGTATCGCCGCCCGATGTGTTTGGATTTTTGGTGAGACCTTGGCTCCTTAGCAAGAGCTATGGCACTATTGTTATCGCAATAGAGAGGAATGGCATCTGATGGCATCACTTCAATTTTTGTGATGAATTTTTTGTATCAGAATGCCTTCTTTGCAGCTTCTGATGCAACGATATACTCTGCTTTTATGATCGAATCTACTATTACTGTCTACTTGGAACTCTTCCAACTGATAGCACCAACATTACACACAAACAAACTCCTAGATGTCAACTTTCGATCATCTATATTGGACATAAAATTCTAGTCTGTAAACCCCTAAAATTGGAGTTCTCCATTACCAAAAACCAACAACATATCCTTAGTTCTTCTCAAGTACTTAAGGATACATTTCATAGAAGTCTAGGGTTCTTCGTCTGGATTCGACTGATATCTGCTCGTGACACTTATAGCATGGGCTATATCAGGTCGTGTACATAACATGGCATACATGAGGCTCTCTATTGTTGAAGCATAAGAGATCTTGCTCATGCATTCTATCTCCTCAGGTGTGCTAGGGCACATCTTCTTGGAGAGATGAATGCCATGTCTGAAGGGTATCAAACCCCTCTTGGAGTTTTCCATGCTAAACCTTTTTAGCACTTTGTCTATGTACATCTTCTATGAAAGACCAAGCATCCTATTCGGTCTATCTCTATAGATCTTAATTCCTAGAATGAAGGATGCATCTCCTAGATCTTTCATGGAAAATTCTTTTAATAATTACATTTTAAATGTGGTCAATATGGCAATATCATTCCTAATAAGGAGGATATCATCCATGTACAGTACGAGGAAGACAATAGCGCTCCCACTGATCTTTTTGAAAATACATGATTCTTTCTCATTTTTGATGAAACCAAATAATTTGACCACATTATTAAAATAAGTATTCCAGCTCCGAGATGCTTGCTTAAGTCCATATATGGACCTTTGCAGCTTGCATACTTTGTGATCAGTATCACTAGATGTGAAACCTAGTGGCTGTTCTATATAGATATCTTTCTCAAGATATCTATTTAAGAATGCCGTTTTTATATCCATTTGCCATATTTCATAATCAAAATAGGCTACAATAGCAAGCAATGTGCGGATGGACTTTAGCATGGCTACTGGTGAAATGGTATCTTAATAGTCAATGCCTTCGCATTGACTATACCCTTTTGCCACTAATCTAGCTTTGAATTTCTCCACATTTCCATCTACACCAATCTTTCTCTTGTAGATCCATTTACATCTAATAGGTACTATACCTTTTAGTGGATCTACTAAGGTCCAAACTTAGTTTGAGTGCATCGAGTCAATTTCTGACTTCTTTGCCTCTAACCATTTTTCGAAGTCGATATCTGATATCAACTTGTTATAGATTTTGGGATCATCACCATGAACCCCATTACCTATGAGGAATATTTTCTCTACTTTTTTTGAAATAGTACCTAAGTACCTCTCAGGGGGATGAGAAATCCTTTTCGATCTATGAGGTGGAGGCTCAACCTGATTTGGTTCCATGGGGTCCTTAGCTCGTTGCTCTTGGGAGACTTTCTCCTCGAGCTTGATCTGCTTTTCAATGCCGCTATCTTGAATAAACTATTTTTCAAGAAAGATGGCATGCCAACTTATAATCACATTATAGTCTTCTAGAATGTAGAAATAATATCCTGATGACTCTTTAGAATTTTCTATAAATTGAGCTCTAAAGGACCTATACTCTATCTTGTCCACTTGTTGTCTTTTGACATGAGCCGAATAACTCCAAATTCTGAGATGACTTACACTTAGTTTCTTATCATGCCATATCTCATACGATGTGGTAGGAACGATTTTAGAGAAAATCCTATTCAGTAAATATATAACAGTTAATAGACTATGTCTCCAAAAAAAATTAGGAAGGTCTGTGAAGCTCATCATGGATCGGACCACATCTAATAGGATCCGATTCCTTCATTCTGAAATTCCATTGAGTTGAGGTGTTCTAGGTAGAGTTCATTGAGGGACTATGCCATTTTGCTTGAGATAGTCAAGAAATTCCTAGCTAAGGTATTCACCTCCTCGATCTGATCGAAGAATCTTAATAAGTTTTTTAGTTTATTTTTCTACTTCATATCTAAATTTTTTGAACTTTTCGAAAGCTTCAGACTTGTGTCTCATAAGATACACATATCCATACTGGGATAAATCATCGTTAAAGATTATGAAGTAGACAAAGTTGCCTCTAGTCGGTACATCAAATGAGCCGCACACATCATTATGTATTAGAGCAAGTAGATCTATGGCCCTTTTTCTATGTCCCACAAAAGAAAGCTTAGTCATTTTGCCATGAAGACATGATTCATAAATTGGATCTGACTCGAAAGTCAACGAACTCAATAGCTCAATTTTTTTCAATTTGTTAACCCTATCTTCTGCTATATGACCTAGCCTTAGGTGCCATAGATACCTATCATTTAGACTATCCCTAGGTCATTTTGATCTTATGGCATTCACATTTTGCTCAACATTAAAGATAGATACATCAATATGTAACTGATAGAGATCGTTAATAAGGAAACCACTTGCAATTTTATTTCTTTCATAAAGAATATTACAATGGTCCTTAAGCAAACTAATTACATAGCCTTCTTATGCTAAACATGAAATAGAAATTAAATTTTTGCTTGTAGCAGGCACATAATAACAATCCCTAAGTACTAAAACTAAGTCAGATGGTAGTTGAAGAGGATAGGTTTCCATGGCCACAGCAGTAACTCTTGCTCCATTTTCGATATGTAGGATCATCTCACTATCCCTCAGCCTCCTGCTATCCTTAAGATCTTGCATGAAAGTGCATAAATGAGCACTAGAACTAGAGTCAAGCATCCAACTAGATGCAAAAGAAATCATAAAATTAGATTCAATAACAAGCATACCTCCAGAAGGACCTGTCTCCTTATTCTTCAAGGTGGCTAGGTATATAGGATAGTTCCGCTTTCAGTGGCCGTTAGTGTTACAATGAAAATACTTTTCTTTGTTAGCTACCTTCTTCTTCAGCTCTGCCTTCTTTTTCTTTCCACTTTCCATCTTCTGCCTTTTCATAGACTTCTTCTTCTTTCTAAAAAAATTTATCTTGGAAGAAGTTCATTCCATAGCAAGTACTGAGCCTTTAGAATCTTTCATAGAAAGCTTAGCAGTAACCAGCATGTTCATTAGTTCGGCCAGAGTACACTGAAGTTTATGCATATGGTAGTTCATGATGAACTGTCCATATGCATCAGTCAAGGATTGCAGAATTATGTTATTCTATAGATCCTGATCTAACTTCACTCCGAGCTTCTCAAGCTCTTCCAAGTCCTTGATCATCATCAGACAATGATCTTGGACTGACTGCCCATCACGCATTTTCGCCTTAAAATGTCATTTAGTGACCTAATACTTGGCAGCGCGACTCTGTTCATCAAACAACTCTTGTAGGTGAGCCAACATTTGGTGGGCAATCTTGATATCTTCATGTTAGCACTGAAGCTTATTAGACATCGAGCCCAACATGTAGTATTTGACCTTGTTATCTTCATCCTTCCATTTATCAAGAGATGCTCTCTGTTCAGCAGATGGATGGACTGGTCAGATGGGAGGATCCTGGTCCAATACATGAGTTAACTTCTTGAAATCCAAAATAATTTTAAAGTTTCAGAGTCAATCCTTATAATTGGATCCGATCAGTCTATGGATGTCTAGGATACGGGCTAGTGGGTTGGATGCAGAGATTTTTCTATAGAGAGTTAAAGTTTCTAGTTAGATTTTATAACTAAGACTTGAACAATTTATTTAGGGGTTTGATTTTTAAATAAGTTAGCTTTCACTATTTTATCGAATCCCTACACTCCCTCTGTAAAGATGCAAAAATCTTAATGATTAATGATTTCTAGTGGGTGGTGCAGTCCTACCAATTGACTCATCACCTCACCTAATAGTTATTGGTGATGGATCGGTCAATGAGTGAACTCTCTTGTCCAATGATTCTCTAATCATGGTGCACCCACGCTTGGTCTCTAATTCATGAATCTCATCGTGTCTAGAAGATTGATTCACTCCTTAGTTAAGTCAGACCCACCATTTGCATAGATTGGATTCCTAATTAGGTCTCTCACTATATTTGGAATATTGAGTCCAATCCATCCTCCAGCCCGTAGCAATCAATGCTTAATAGACATGGTTGCATCTTTTCGATACAACTGAACCACTATGATCAGTCGAGAACAATCAACCCCGGGAAGGGCTCGTATATCTACAATGGTGAAAGACCTTAGACTTAATCTTTTCTTAGGAAGATTTGATTTAGGTCTCTTTAAACTTGACTTGACATAGTTATAACCGTTATGACTAACCTAGTGGCATGGATTAGCTTGGATTATTAGCCACCTCAGATCAGGACTGAGCCAACAAATATGGCCAGGTAAGTGAGATCGGTGGAAGGGATATAACATTAACTCGATAAGAACGCATTCAAGTCGTGTAGCTTCTAATTAAAATCAGTTGGTCGTATCTGCCAAACTTACCTTAGACACCAAATTATTGAGTCAGAATCAATCGGATTAGCTTACAATCCAGACTCTAACCGCTGAGCCTAATTAGGTCTTAACTTGATCGATCACTCATGTGACTCGATCTTGACCCAGACTTAATCTTATTAGGCTGGTCAATTTAAGCACTCTTGATCCTATCTAACCAACTCTTGATTCGATTTGATCAACCGCTAGACCTAATTGAGCTACCCAAGCCCAAACCCAATTTTATGAATATGTCTTAGATCTAAAAATTCTTAATTTTAGATCTAATATATTTTATAATCTTAATTCTTAATTAAGTTTAGAATTCATAAATATATAAATAAAATTCTAAAATTTTAGGATCTAGGATTTTACAGAAAATAAGTTTTTTGATTTTTGATTAAGGATAAATGCGCAATATCCCTACACATCATAAGAACACCCCATTGAATAAAAGAAGAGGATATTTAAATCCTACTTTATTCTTATGACTGAACGAGCAAGGGGAACACCTTAATCAAAAATATGATGAATTTACAAAACTAGTTAGATCTACATATATATCATATATATATAATTAATCTAATTTAAAAACATGTTTTGCATACATCTCATGTATCATATCATGCATGATTTTAGATCTAAATTATCTCATAAAGATCTAAAAAATAAAATTTATATTTGATCATATTAAATTAAATTTATTCTAGATAATTTTGTAGAACTATTTTATAACTAGTCTAAACATGCATCTATCATATCTTATATGAATAAAATTAAATAAATTTATTTTTTATTTTTTAGATCTAATTATAATATTTATAATATCAAAAATAGTAAATAAATAGATCTAAAATTATAGTTAATCAAATTAAAACTATGATCACCCTAGACTACACATAGAATAATTCTAATCCTAGTCTAGTCATACATCTCATACATCTTAGATCTAGATTATTTAATTTTTTTAATTTTTAATTTTAGATCTAATCACATCCAATGTGACATCTAAAATTATCTAATTATTAGATTAAAATTATATTAAAATTAGATCTAAATAATTTTGGAATCTGGCTCTGATACTAATTAAAGAAAAAATCCTATTTTCTAGATCAGGTTTGTTCAGATCTGATTAGATCAAGAGGGATATTTCAAAAACTTTCTCTTAGATCTAAATTAGATCTGAGACTCTTCAAATCTAATTTTATCAATTTGATAAAATAAAATAAAAATAAATAAATTAAATCTAATTTAATTATATCTTGTTGTGGGTAATCCTATTATCCTATGATGATCCTGATGGTTGCCTGAGGTTCTGAAAGTGCCTGGCCTCTACCAGTATCCACTCGAGCTGGATCTGGAGATCTTTTTCTTCTCAATCTATACTCCAAAGATCAGATCTGGATCTGATCTTGAAGATCTTCAAAACATCTTCTGAAGATCGGGTGTTATCTCTTGCAGTAGTGCTGCCTTCTTCCTTTTTGTCTTCTTTCTCTTGCTTGGATCACATCAGACTGAAGCCCAAAACCTTTTGGGCATGGTGAGGAGAGAGAGAATCAGAGGGTGGCATGGAGAAGGAGGGAGAGGGGCTATGTGGCATGGGCAAAAGGGCAAAGCTTTCAATCTTGGGCGCAGATAGGGTTTATATAGACCCTGCTGCGCCATGCAGTGCCACATCATCCCGATCAATCATGGCTCTTCGTGCAATCAGATCTAAATCTGATTGATGGGATGATATCATCTGATCCAATCAGATTAGAGTCTCTCATAAACCTCCTTAGGTGGCACCAAGATTGGTCAAAGATGAGTCTTTCGTGCCACCTTAGTTGAATGCATCAAGCAATTGGAGTCCCATCTGTATGGGACTCCAATCCTTATCCACTTTGGATGCACACCTCCCTAGGTATGTGCCACTTATCTATCTACTATTTAGTAGGGGGACAAGGGTGAAAGCTCTCTCCTATGGGTTCATGACACATGGGCAGATGTCTAAGTATCAAAGGTTAACATTTGACCAAAGTCAAAGAACAAGATTTAATAGGTGATGAAAAATGACAGGTGTTAGCTCAAATTTATCTTATAAATTAAGATAATCCTTTATTGATTTTGACAAGCTCCAGTCAGACCAAGTAAAGATTTTTGAGTGAGCCCGAACACATTTGGTTTAGTCGAGATAACTTTTAATGATTGTTGAAGGAGAATATCAGACTCAATCGTGTGCTAGCATGATTTTCTTGAACCTAATTGAATCTTATTCAAATCAATTGAACTGGGTTAGTCCAATTGAATGTGTTTGTTGTCTAGTAAGACAACCCAGGGGGGGGGGATGAATTAGGTTTTCAAAAATTTTGACAACTTAAAATAAATATGTACACAATTTTGCATGAATTATATGAAGATGTAGTAGAAGCAATTTAATGGACATGCAGAGATATAAAGCAATGAATAAAGTAAGATAGGAGAAATCAAAGCCACACACACAAGCCAATTTTTGTAGTGCTTCCATGTCAAGCACAACACTGACATTCACTTCCCAAGCAATCCCCTTAGGAGTGCTGCTATAATCATCAAGATTACCTTTCAGGCTCATAATCTAAATACAATTAGTTTTTTGGGTTCACCAACCAAAACCTTTACCTCAAGTCACTGCTACGTTTATATACAAACCAATTTAAGGCTTAGATGAGACTATCCCTAAGTTTCTATCTCTATTGAAACTTGCAAATAGTGGAAAATAGAATATAGATTAAAGCACAAACAAAGAGCTTCTTAATGAGTCAATGAAAAAGTTGTTGAAACCCAAGCTAAATAGATGAGAAGCTTTTCAATTAATGCACCCTTCTTCCTCTTGAAAGATACTTAAATGGATAAGAAGCAGATGGTTGGAGTTTGACTCTTTTCTTGATTGCTCACTCAGAATTTTTAGCCTTTCAATGCACTTCTCTCTTATTTTGCAATATGCTCTTATGTTCTTTTAGGTTCTTTTGCTTTAATAAAGCCTTTCACACCTATAAATCTTTATTAGAATGTCCAAAAATAAATTTCTAGCGGTTGGGAGTCAAGAACTAGTCATTGGAGGTATTTTGTGCAAATCTGCAGCTTCTGAAAAACTAGCCATTGGAGCTATCGGCCATAGTAGAGTTGACTCGAATAGATCTGGGGTCAACTTGAGCTTACTTTGAGTCAACTTGAAGTCTTCTGGGGTCGACTCGAGGACTGTTCATAGAACGTTACTTCTATATCTTTCCTGAGAGAGTTGACTCAAGCTTTTCGGGAATTGACTCGAGATTTGTGCCATTTGATGTCTATGTACTAGAGTCGACTCAAAATCTTCTAAAGTTAACTCTAAGTCTTCTTTTCTTAATTTTTTTATAATATGGCCTCCTTGAACCTTGCTTCTTTGAATCTTCAAGATGGATAGTATGGGAGCTTTCGAAATATGGCTCAAGCTTCCTAAAATCTCTTCTTTAGTACTTGAACAACTCTTTAGTATGAAATATATACTTAAATATTTTGCTCTCATCAAAATCAATACTAGAGCCAACAATTTCTTTTTTTCTTATGATGACAAAACTTTCAGTATATGCAAATAATAGGACTAAAAAGATGTGCCAAAATAAGCGAGTATGCATACAAAAATGCTTATCACATAATCAATTTTCCTTATCAATTGAGGATCAAAAAGAATGGGTAATTGATTAATTAGGGGCTATGGTCCTACAACTGATATCAGAGCAATAGGTTTAATTGTTCATTTCTTTGAAAACTTTTATCTACAATAAAGAGCAATAAGTTTAGATTTATTGTATTTTCCATTTTCACTTGATCCATTTAATCTTTCCATTATGTTTCATGATCTTTCTCATTATTTCTCATTATCTTGCTTAATCTTTCTTATTCTTTACTTAATCTTTCTTCCCTTTTTTTTTCATCATCAATAAAATAATTACATGCACAAGGTGACAATTGAGATGTTGGGGATAAAATGGCCTCCGTCGAAGTTCTTGCCCAAAGTTCTTGGTCGCTGACCTCCTCCTTGTTAGGATTTGTTGACCTCCTCAGTGATGAGTTCATGCTGTAGAACCTCCCAAAAGTGCATAAAAGTTTAGCGATATGTCTCCTACAGTCACACTTACTCCGGATGATTTCCTTCTAGGTGATCTCATCCGATCGAGCTCATTATGAATGAACTTCTCTCAATCGTCAGGCGAGCTCCCTTCGGCCGACTTCTTTCTAGTCGATCTCCTTCTAGTTGCTTGGAAGGACTGATATAGTTCAATCTACTAATACAGTAAGTTTGAGGTCTTACCGAAATGGTGCAGGCCATACAGCAGCCTTCGATGGTGGCTCAACCAGAGAATCCGCAGTCAATGCCTCAAGAACTAGCACCTAGAAGAGCAACCTGGGTCAGCAGTGTTAGATATATGTGCCCTAGAAGCCAGAATTGGCTGACACTTGTAATACACTTCTAGGGGCAAAATTGTAATTTTGACTATAATTAATGAAATGCGTTATTTTCTATCACACATGTGTATTTAGTGTCTGTGATACATCCTTTGAGTTAATGGTAATGATAATTCATATTTTCAAGAGTTGAAAATTTAAGACATGAATAATCATTATTAACTCATAAACAGCTCCCGACCATAGGATCATCACGAGGATGGTGATTGATCCGGAAGGTTGGTGTACGATCGCTTCTCTTTAGTAGATGAGTCTTGAGTCTACGGTGTGGAGACACCGGAGCGAGAGTACAGGTACTCGTTAGAGAACGAGGGCACTGAGCGTGACCACCTCGAGTAGTCATTAGGAAGTCTACCTTCTCGTCAATGACTGACTCGATGCTGCAGTAGTGTGTCTGGTTCTTTGACCTGAGATGCATCGGCAGTTCACCTTGAGGGTGTTATAGTTTGACTACACCATTACTCGGTCTCCTAGCCATATGGAACCCTGAGGTGTATGTTGGCTGTGACATGTTCATTGTAGGAACTGGATTGCATCAAGATGGGATCTATCTACCTCGGTGGTAGAGGAGTAGCCCTATGATGATCATGAGAATCAAGTCCTGAAGCCCATGGCCATGGCAGAGTGAAATAATAGAAAGAGTTTCTATTTAGATTTTCACATTGGACTCGAATCGAATGATTACATCATATGACAGAGACTAGGGTTTGACGAGTTCACCTTAACCCTAATCTGATCGGGGCTCAAGATAGAAGAACTTAATCACACAGGTAGCTGCACCAAGAGGTTCGCATTCAGCTCTAATGGGTTGCCACCATATACTGCTAGGTGTCACTGGTGGATTTTGGGAGCAATTAGAATGATTTAGATGATCGATCATTCTAGCTGTTCGAATCAGAAGAGTTCTGATCCATCGAAAGGAGTTTCGATGATGTCTATGATAGAGATCATGACATATCCCATTACCATACAGAACTGAACCTAACTGGGTCACACAAACAAGGGTTTGAATCTGGTGATCATCAATTGAACTGATCTAGTTCAATTGATCTGAATGAGATTCAATTAGGTTCAAGGAAATCGTGCTAGCACTCGATTGAACCTAACGTTCTTCTTTTACTATCACAAATAAGTTGTCCTGACTGAGCCAAAGGAGTTTGTGCTCAATCAGAGGCCTTCATATGGTCTGACTGGAGGTTGTCCAAGTCAGAATAGGTTGTCTTATTTGTAAGACATTACCTGCCATTTTTGGTCACCTGCCATTTCTTGTTCTTTGACTTTGGTCAAAAGTCTACCTTTGACTGGTCAAACGTTGACCATTCACCCTTTGACTTTTGACCACATGTCATGCACCTATTGGAGAGCTGGTGGGGGCCTGTCCCCCTGCCAGAACCTGGCAAGGAGAAGGGCGCACGCCAAGGGTGGCGTGAGCCCAAGTAGGAGGCGCCTAGGAGTCCTTGTTGGACAAGGACTCCACCTCCCTTTTGGATTCCAATCAGAGTTCTACTAAGAATCCAGTTTGACTGGTCTTAGGCGCCCTCTAAGGAGGAATCTAGGGGTCTCTATTCCAACCAATCAGATTTAGATCTGATTTCACAAAGGGTTGTGATTGGTTGAGAGGAAGAGGAGTTGGATCACAAGAGGTCTATAAATAAGACCCTGCGCCCAACCCTAATTCCAATGCTATTAGATACGCCCCAAGGCTGCCTCTCCCCTCCTTCTCCATGCCATAGTCTCTTCTCCTCTTGCTCTCCACGTCCAAAAGGTTTTGGACTT
>QRFJ01000233.1:219744-245205 GCA_006176705.1 Cocos nucifera | reverse complement strand
AGCCGGGAATTCCTAGACTATCTTAAGGAAAATGGCATAGTCTCTCAATGGACTCCACCAGGAACACCTCAACTCAACGGGGTTTCAGAACGGAGAAATCGGACTCTATTAGATATGGTTCGATCCATGATGAGCTTCACAGACCTTCCCTGATTTTCTTTGGGGATATTCATTGTTAACTTCAATCTATTTACTGAATAGGGTTCCCTCTAAAAACCGTTCCTACCACACCGTATGAGATATGGCATGGTAAGAAACCAAGTCTGAGTCATCTCAGAATTTGGGGTTGTCCGGCTTCATGTCAAAAGACAACAAGCGGACAAGTTAGACTTTAGGTCCTTTAGAGCTCGATTCATAGGATATCCTAAAGAGTCATTAGGATATTATTTCTACATTCCAGAAGATCACAATGTGATTGTGAGTCGACATGCCATCTTTCTTGAAAAATAGTTTATTCAAGATAGTGGCATTGGAAAGCAGATTAAGCTTGATGAGAAAGTCTCACAAGAGCAACGAGCTAAGGACCAAATGGAACCAAATCAGGTTGAGCCAATAAGAACACTACCTCCTCCACCTCGTAGATCGGAAAGAGTTTTCCGTCCCCCTGAAAGGTACTTAGGTACTATTTCAGAGGATGTAGAGGAAATGTTCCTCATAGGTAATGGTGTTCATGGTGATGATCCCAAAACCTATAACGAGGCGATATCAGATATCGACTCCGAGAAATGGTTAGAGGCAATGAAGTCAGAAATTGACTCGATGCACTCAAACCAAGTCTGGACCTTGGTAGATCCACCAGAAGGTATAGTACCTATTGGGTGTAAATGGATCTTCAAGAGAAAGATTGGTGCAGATGGGAATGTGGAGACATTCAAGGCTAGATTAGTGGCAAAAGGTTATAGTCAACGTGAAGGCATTGACTATCAGGATACCTTTTCGCCAGTAGCTATGCTAAAATCCATCCGCACATTGCTTGCTGTTGCAGCCTATTTCGATTATGAAATATGGCAAATGGACGTGAAAACGGCATTCTTAAATGGATATCTTGAGGAAGATATCTATATGGAACAGCCGCTAGGTTTCACATCCAGTGATGACTGATCACAAGGTTTGCAAGCTGCAAAGGTCCATATATGGACTTAAGCAAGCATCTCGGAGCTGGAACACTCATTTTCAATGATGTGATCAAAAAGTTTGGTTTCATCAAAAATGAAGAGGAACCATATGTTTTCAAAAGGGTCAGTGGGAGCGCTGTTGTCTTCCTCGTATTGTACGTGGATGACATCCTCCTTATTGGGAATGATATTCCCATGTTGACATCAGTTAAAATGTGGTTATCTAAAGGAATTCTCCATGAAAGACCTAGGAGAAGCATCCTTTATTCTAGGAATTAAGGTCTATAGAGATAGACCGAATAGGATGCTAGGACTTTCACAGAAAATGTACATAGAGGAAGTACTAAAGAGGTTTAGTATGGAAAACTCTAAGAGGGGATTTAATACCCTTCAGACATGGCATTCATCTTTCCAAGAAGATGTGCCCTAGCACACCTGAGGAAATAGAACGCATGAGCAAGATCCCTTATGCTTCAGCAATAGGGAGCCTCATGTATGCCATGTTATGTACACGACCTGATATAGCCCATGCTGTGAGTGTCACAAGCAGATATCAGTCAAATCCAGGTGAAGAACACTGGACTTCTGTGAAATGTATCCTTAAGTACTTGAGAAGAACTAAGGATATGTTGTTGGTCTTTGGTAATGGAGAACTCCAAGTCCAGGGATATACAGACTCGGATTTTATGTCCGATGTAGATGATCGAAAGTCGACATCTGGAAGTCTGTTTGTGTGCAATGGTGGAGCTGTCAGTTGGAAAAGTTTCCAAGCAGACAGTGATAGCAGATTCCACCATGGAAGCAGAATATATCGCTGCATCAGAAGCTGCAAAGGAAGCATTCTGGTACAAGAAGTTTGCTGCAGAGATTGGAGTGATGCCATCAGATGCCATTCCTCTGTACTGCGACAACAATGGCGCCATAGCCCTTGCTAAGGAGCCGAGGTCTCACCAAGAAATCCAAGCACATCGAGCGGCGATACCATCTCATCCGCGATTACCTTGAGAAAGGTTACGTTGAGGTCAAGAGAGTCGACTCCACAGATAATGTGGCAGACCCACTTACAAAGCCGTTGGGCCAGCAAAAGATCGAAGCCCACCTTGAGAAGATGGGACTTAGATTTGTAGCCAATTGGCTTTAGGTCAAGTGGGAGTTTGTTAGATATATGTGCCCTAGAAGCCAGAATTGGCTGACACTTGTAATACACTTCTAGGGGCAAAATTATAATTTTGACTATAAATTAATAAAATGGGTTATTTTCTATCACATATGTGTATTTAGTGTCTGTGATACATCCTTTGAGTTAATGGTAATGATAATTCATATTTTCAAGAGTTGAAAATTTAAGACATGAATAATCATTATTAACTCATAAACATGCTCCCGACCATAGGATCATCATGAGGATGGTGATTGATCCGGAAGGTTGGTGTACGATCGCTTCTCTTTAGTAGATGAGTCTTGAGTCTACGGTGTGGAGACACCGGAGTGAGAGTACAGGTACTCGTTAGAGAACGAGGGCACTGAGCGTGACCACCTCGAGTAGTCATTAGGAAGTCTACCTTCTCGTCAATGACTGACTCGATGCTGCAGTAGTGTGTCTGGTTCTTTGACCTGAGATGCATCGGCAGTTCACCTTGAGGGTGTTATAGTTTGACTACACCATTACTCGGTCTCCTAGCCATATGGAACCCTGAGGTGTATGTTGGCTATGACATGTTCATTGTAGGAACTGGATTGCATCAAGATGGGAATCTATCTACCTCGGTGGTAGAGGAGTAGCCCTATGATGATCATGAGAATCAAGTCCATGAAGCCCATGGCCATGGCAGAGTGAAATAATAGAAAGAGTTTCTATTTAGATTTTCACATTGGACTTCGAATCGAATGATTACATCATATGACAGAGACTAGGGTTTGACGAGTTCACCTTAACCCTAATCTGATCGGGGCTCAAGATAGAAGAACTTAATCACACAGGTAGCTGCACCAAGAGGTTCGCATTCAGCTCTGATGGGTTGCCACCATATACTGCTAGGTGTCACTGGTGGATTTTGGGAGCAATTAGAATGATTTAGATGATCGATCATTCTAGCTGTTCGAATCAGAAGAGTTCTGATCCATCGAAAGGAGTTTCGATGATGTCTATGATAGAGATCATGACATATCCCATTACCATACAGAACTGAACCTAACTGGGTCACACAAACAAGGGTTTGAATCTGGTGATCATCAATTGAACTGATCTAGTTCAATTGATCTGAATGAGATTCAATTAGGTTCAAGGAAATCGTGCTAGCACTCGATTGAACCTAACGTTCTTCTTTTACTATCATAAATAAGTTGTCCTGACTGAGCCAAAGGAGTTTGTGCTCAATCAGAGGCCTTCATATGGTCTGACTGGAGGTTGTCCAAGTCAGAATAGGTTGTCTTATTTGTAAGACATTACCTGCCATTTTTGGTCACCTGCCATTTCTTGTTCTTTGACTTTGGTCAAAAGTCTACCTTTGACTGGTCAAACGTTGACCATTCATTCTTTGACTTTTGACCACATGTCATGCACCTATTGGAGAGCTGGTGGGGGCCTGTCCCCCTGCCAGAACCTGGCAAGGAGAAGGGCGCACGCCAAGGGTGGCGTGAGCCCAAGTAGGAGGCGCCTAGGAGTCCTTGTTGGACAAGGACTCCACCTCCCTTTTGGATTCCAATCAGAGTTCTACTAAGAATCCAGTTTGACTGGTCTTAGGTGCCCTCTAAGGAGGAATCCAGGGGTCTCTATTCCAACCAATCAGATTTAGATCTGATTTCACAAAGGGTTGTGATTGGTTGAGAGGAAGAGGAGTTGGATCACAAGAGGTCTATAAATAAGACCCTGCGCCCAACCCTAATTCCAATGCTATTAGATATGCCCCAAGGCTGCCTCTCCCCTCCTTCTCCATGCCATAGTCTCTTCTCCTCTTGCTCTCCACGTCCAAAAGGTGTTTTGGACTTAGTTTGGTGCGATTCAGATCAAGGAAAGGCGATCAAAAGCAAGAAGGCTGCGCTGCTGCAAAAGGACGACTGCAGATCTTCAAAAGAGTTTTGAAGATCCTCCAGATCAGATCCAGATCTGATTTTTGGAGGTGTGATAGAGAAGAAGAGGATCTTCAAATCCAACCCGAGTGGATACCGGTAGAGGCCAGGTGCTTGCGTGGCTAAGATCCAGAACCTTCCGCTGCAATCAGGATCATCTATAGGGTAATAGGATTACCCAAATCAGGTAAATTGAATTTGATTTAATTTATCTTATTTTATTTTATTTATTAAAATAATAAGAATCAGATCTGAAACATATCAAGATCTGATTAAGATCAAGAGAAAATTTTTGAAATATATCTCTTGATCTAATCAGATCTGGACGAACCTGGACCGGGAAATCAGGATTTTCCTTCAAGCAGACCCATCACCTCCAGGAAGGAGAAGCAGAGAGTAGGGAGTCCCTATTCCGATCATGATTTTTCTCTAAAAGAAACTTTCTCTATCTATAGTCGATGGCCTTCTAAGATCCATAGTCAAGATGACTATCTCGACCAAAAGCTCTAGGACATGAACCAACGGATTAAGGATGTTGAACTTCCTAAGTAATTTTGATGATGATCAAACATTAAAGCAAATGATTGCTAATATAGTTTATTTTAAATATTGCAATGTCAGAAGAAAGAGAGCTCTTTGATCAAAATAAGAAAAACATTAAGTCTAAATCAATCAAAATTCAAATCTCCTTGTATGGAGCAAAAATTCTCTCAAAATCATTTTGGAGTAGTCTTCAAGATAACTCAAAATTTTTCGAGAGCTCTTAAGTGAAGTGGCACGCCCCAAGCGCTGTTCTAGCATGATTTCGACAGGTTTTGAGAGAATCTTGAGAGCTCTCGATCTTAGATGATAGAATCTCGATTTCTATATCTTGAGAGCGAGAGGTCTCATAGGATTTTTGAGAAGTCTCGCGGTCCCCGTGAGACATCTCATTCAAAATCGAGAGATCTCGATCTCAAGCTAGCCATTTTTTTCAGAAAGATAATTTTTTGTGAGATTGAAAGCAAGAGCTTTTCTGTCCAAATCGAGAGGCCTCGTAACTTGATGAGACATCTCGAGACAAACTGAGGGGTCTCGAGACTCGATGATAACTTTTTGATGGAGCATTCTAGATCAGATTTTTCGACTCCAACGGCTAGTTGCTGCTCTCCAATGTTCGGATTTTGCTTTTTTTGAGCTCCAATCATCACCAGAAGAGAGGAAATGCTACAAATATAAAAGAAAGAAGGCTTATTCATGATCAAAAAAAAGAAAAATAAGAGAAAACAAAAACATGCTCTGCTCTTGAATAAAAATTCCCATCTTCAATCAATCTATTCTCTCAAGCATTGAAGAATCCTCAAGTGTATTAACTTCATGGATTCAAAGAGGCTTTTAATGAACTGCAAGGATAACTCTTCTGCTCATTCAAAGGGATCTTTTGAGTTGAAAAAATTTCTTTCCCCTTTTCATGTATTTGATTTCAGCAGGGGTTGAAACTTGGGTTTTGGGATTTTTCTCCTCTTTTGTTTATTCGTATTGGTTTATCTAATTCTTGTAAGGATTATGGTTGGTGAACCTAGAAAAAATTAACTAGATTATTGGATAGTGAGCCCGAGAAAACTATCCGATTGTAATCTTGAGGGATTATAATAAAATTTTTAAGAGTTTGCTTGAAGAGTGGATGTAGGTGTTGGGAGTACACCGAACCACTATAAAATTTTCTTGCTTGTTTGTGTGCTCTAGCTTGTGTCTTCTATTTATTCTCATATTTGATTCACTTAGGATTTAATCACTGCACATATCTATTTAAATTTTTGAAAATCTAATTCACCCCCTCTCTTGGGTTGTTCATCTAGGCAATAATTGGTATCAAAGCCTCGGTTCTCTGCTAATTATTGATTTTACCAACTAGAGATAATGATCATGTCAATCCACCTAGGAGGTTCACTTGCTGAAGGGCAATCCACAAATAGGCCACCTCGTTCCAATGGATCTAACTATACCTATTTGAAAGCTCGCATGCGCATTTTCATTCAAGCTCTTGACTATGACATATGGAGTATCATTGTCAATGGTCCACACACTCTCATAATCATTGTCAATGGCACATCCACTCCTAAGCCAGAGAAGAATTGGGATGAAATGGACAAAAAACTTATCCAATTAAATGCCAAAGTAATGAATATATGCTATTGTGCCCTTGATGCTAATGAGTTTAACCAAATCTCCACTTGCAATTCAGCAAAAAAAATTTGGGATACGCTTGAGGTCATGCATGAAGAAATAAATCAAGTAAAAGAAACTAAAATTAACATGCTAGTTCATCAATATGAGTTATTTAAAATGGACCCCACTAAATTTATCACTAGCATGTACACAAGATTCACTAATATCATAAATGGTTTAAAAAGTTTAGATAAAGTTTATACTAATAGTGAATTGGTGAGAAAGATTCTTAGGTTTTTGCCTAGGATATGAAAAGCCAAGGTAACAGCCATCCAGGAGGCAAAAGATCTGAACACGTTATCTTTAGAGGAGCTCATTGGATTTTTAATGATACATGAGCTAGCCATGAGTCGGCACAATGAGGAAGACAACAACAAGAGGAAAATAATAGCGTTGAAATCCATGGCTGCTGAAGAAGAAGATGATCATCCACCAGTGAAGAAAACAATGAAGACATGGTCCTGATGATCAAAAAATTCAAGAAATTTATGTAAAGAAAAAGATGAGGATTCAAAAAGAGGAGCTTCATTAGAGGAGAAGCCAGCAGGAAGAAAGAAAGAGAAAAAGAGAAGGATCGGCCTACTTGTTACGAATGCAAAAAGCCAGAACATTTTAGGACTAAATGTCCTTAGTTGAAGAAAGGGGCAAAAAGAACAAAAAGGAAAGCCATGATAGTAACTTGGAGCGACAGTGAGAAGTCAAGCTCAAAGAAAGAAAATCAAAATGAAGCAAACTTGTATTTCATGGCAGAAGATGATGAGGTATCCTCCACTCTTGATTTAGATTTTACCTTTGATGAACTTCAAGATGCTTTTTATGACTTAATGAAAGATTTTATAAAGATTAGCATAAAAAATAAAAGTCTTAAGAAAATGACTCAAACACTTTTGAAGAAAAAGGAAGAGGTAATTAGTGGCAACAATAAATTAAAAGAAGAGAATAAAATTCTAAAGGATAAATTGGATAAATTAAGGCCTTTAGTTAATAAATTCACTTGTAGTTCAGAAAAGCTATAAATGATCTTAAATAATCAAAGAGGAGTCTATGATAAAGTTGGACTAGGATATAAACTGAAAGACAAAACTAAATTTTTAAAGAATTTCTTTACTGCACACACTTTAATTGGCACCTCTCACATCACTTGCTTTAGATGTAAAAAGATAGGATACAAAGCATTTGAATATAATACTTCTAAGTTCAATGAAAAAACTGTTAAAAAGATTTGGGTTCCAAAAGGAATCATGTCTACTAACCCTAAAGGATTCAAGAAGACTTGGGTACCTAAAACCATCACTTGATTGTTTGTATAGGAATGCATTGCAGCCTAAGGATCAAAAAGGGAGTGGTACTTAGATAGCGGCTACTCAAAGCATATGTCGGGTGATAAGCAATAATTCATCACCCTTGAAAGAAAGGATGGGGGAGTAGTCACCTTTGGTGATAACGACAAAGGCAAAATTATTGGCTATGGTAAAATTCAGATTACTCCTATCACTTTTATAGATAATGTATTATTAGTTGATAACTTAAAACATAACTTGCTTAGTATTAGTCAACTTTGTGATAAAGATTTTAAAGTTTCTTTCGAATCTTCTTTGTGCAAAGTATCTAGTTCCTTGGATGATAGTTTAAAATTTATTGGATTTAGGCGTGGCAACATCTACATGGTAAACCTTGATGAAATTGCCATGAAGAGTGGCCAATGCCTAGTTGCAATGAATGCTAATATAAAGAAAACTAGTTGGCTTTGGCACCATAGGTTAGGTCATGCTACCATGCATACTCATTATAAATTGTATAATAAGGACTTAGTTAAGGGGCTACCAAAACTAGATTTCAAAATTGATCATGTTTGTGATGCTTGCCAATTTGGAAAACAAACTAGGATCAAATCCAAAAATATGATTTCAACTTCTGGGCCCCTTGAATTAATTCATATAGACTTGTTTGGACCTACAAGGACCATAAGCCTAGGAGAAAAAAAATATAGTCTAGTAATTATTGATGATTATTCTCGTTTGACTTGGATCTTATTTTTAGCTCACAAAGATGAAGCATTTTCAATATTTTCAAAGTTTTACAAGAAAATTACAAATGAAAAGAACTCTACTGTGGTATGTATCCATAGTGATCATGGCACAAAATTTGAAAATAAATACTTTGAAGAATTTTGCAATGAACATGGCATTGAATATAATTTTTCTGCACCTAGAATCTCTCAACAAAATAGAGTTATTGAAAGAAAGAATAAAATCTTAGTTGATATGACCCATACCATGTTGTGTGAAGAAAATCTGCCGAAATATTTTTGAACTGAAGCCATTAACACAGCATGTTATATCCTAAATAGAGTTTCTATTCGCTCGATTTTAAAGAAAACCCCCTATGAGTTTTGGAAAGAAAAAAGACCTAACATTAATTATTTTCATATTTTTGGTTGCAAATCTTTTATTCATAATAATGGTAAAGATAATCTAGGTAAATTCAATGTTAAGGCAGATGAGGGTATATTTCTTAGATATTCTACATCTAGCAAAGCATATAAAGTTTTCAACAAAAACTCTTTAGTTGTTGAAGAATCTATTCATATCATTTTTGATGAAGCTAACAACCAATCTTCAAGAAAGAAAGATATTTTTGATGATGATATAGAAATTCTCAAAGATGGAATGAAGGATCTAAACTTGAAGGACAAAAACGTTCAAGATAAAGATAAATCTACAACAATCTTGGAACAAAGCCATGATGGTGAGAATGAAGCAATCGATTATCATAGTGATCTACCCAAGGAGTGGAGGTATGCACATAATCATCCAAAAGAATTGATATTAGGTGATCCTTCATAAGGGGCAAGAACTAGATCCTCTTTTAAGGATACATTCGATTACCTTGCATTTATTTCTCAAATAGAACCTAAAAACATAGAAGAAGCTAAACAAGATCCTAATTGGATGTGTTGGGGATAAACCCTGCTCCCATGGAAGTCTAGCCTGATGCTTAGCCCAATGTAACTGATAATCATGGAAGTGCTTCGATAGAAAATTCTCCTCCAGTGGTCGGATCCCAGTCGAACTTCTCCAGTGGCCAAACCTTAGCCAATTTCCTTCAGTCAGCCGAACTCTTTTAGCGATCAAACCTTAGCCGAACTCCTTCAGTAGGCCGAACTCCTCAGCGATCGAGCTCCAACCAAACTCCTCCAGGAGTCGAACTCCTTCCAAATCTCTCCTTCAGTCGAATGCCTATGGGAGCTGAACTCCTTCCGAATTTCTCCCTCAGTCGGATTTCTACAAGAGCCGAACGCCTTCCGAACTTCTTCTTCAGTCGGACTCCTCCAAGAGCCAAACTCCTTCTGGATCTCTCCTTTAGTTGGATGCCTACAGGAGCCGAACTTCTTTCGGATCTCTCCTATAATCGAATTTCTACAGGAGCCAAACTCCTTCCAGACTTCTCTTTCAATCGAACTCCTCCAGGAGCCGAACTCCTTCCGAATCTCTCATTCAGTTAGATGCCTATAGGAGCCAAACTTCTTTCGAATCTCTCCTACAGTCGGATTTCTATAGGAGCCGAACTTCTTTCGGATCTTCCTTTCAGTTGGATGCCTATAGGAGCCGAACTCCTTCTGGACTCTTCCTTCAATTAGATTTCTACAGGAGCCAAACTCCTCCTGGACTTCTCCAGGAGCCGAACTCCTTTTGGATCTCTCCTACAGTCGGATTTCTATAGGAGCCAGACTTCTTCTGGATTTCTCCTTCAGTTGGATTCCTTTAGGAGCCGAACTCCTTTCAGACTTCTCCTTCAGTTGGATTTCTCAAGCGGATTGCTTTCAAATTTTAGCTAACATTCCTCTCGGATGATCCTCTCTAGCCATATCTTCTTTAGAAGTCTGAACTCCTCTAAAATTGATGTATCTCAAAGCTTTTCACCAACCAATGCCTGCTTTTTTGGAACTTCGATTACTGAATCTCAATGAACGGTCACTATCAGTTTGACGACACCTCTCACTCTTCATATCAAACTTCACATGGCTCCGAGTGGCTCAGTACTAGATAGCTACTATTATCGCCATCAGTCTGCTATAGGCGGTGCCCCTTCATGCGGTCCTGAGTGACCAGCTATCGGACAGCTATGGCTGTCACTATCGGTCTGCTATAGGTGGCACTCCTCTCACACGACTCCGAGAGGCCAGCTACCAGATAGCTATGACTGTCACTATCAACTTCGAACTCCATCTACAAAAGGGACCCTCTAGATACATTTTCTCTAAGCTCTCTTCTTCTTTTCAAAGCTCTGTAGAACTTTTTTCTGAGCACTCCATTTCTATTGGCCAGAAGAGCTAATTTGATCATTGGAGGATCCTGTTGGAGCTACCACCACCAACTCTGAATGGGACTTTATTTTGTAGATCATCAGTGGTGACCTCATCTTCCTCGACTCTAGCTCGATCCGGTGTCAACCAGATTTTGCACCAATAAAATTGGCGCTAGAAGGAGGGCCTTCTATTCTTGAGATACCCTTATTCTTAAAAAAGTGATCAGTCGACCCTGTGGAGCTTCTTCTCCAAGATCCAAGCCAGATCCCTCCATTCAGGCTCCAATGCCTGTACTTCAACCTCCTCCTCCACCGACGATCATAGTAGATCAGGAGCAGTTCAACCTGCTGATGCAGTGAATTCAAGGCCTCATCGAGATGGTGCAGGCCATGCAGCAGCCTCCAACAGTGATTTCATCAGAAAATCTGCTATCAGAATGTCAGGAATCGACCCTAAGGAAGAGCACTTGGGCTAGCATACCCATTGTCCTTAGGAAGGAGAAACAGAGAGCAGAAGATCCTTGTTCGGATCGTGATTCTTCTCCGAAAGAAACCTTCCCCATCTACAGTCGAAAGCCTTCTAAGGTCTGCGATCAAGATGACATCCTCGATCAAAAACTACAGAGGATGGATCAACAGATTAAGAAGCATGACCACGTCATCCCGGCTCACCATGATGATGTTCACACTAATCCTCCTTTCTCCTTTTGAATTATGTAAGAGCCCATTCCACCGAACTTCGAGCTTCCCCCAGTTTGAAAGCTATGACGGAACCTCTAATTCGGTCGATCACTTGAAGGCCTTTTGAACTGTGATGCTGCTCCATGGTGCATCAAACGTCATCTTATACCAAGCGTTTTCATCTACCTTGAAGAAAGTAATAAGAAACTGGTACTCGGCATTGAAGCTGGGTATGATCTTCTTCTTTGATCTGATGAGCCAATAGTTTGTAGCTCACTTCATCAGCAGTCAATGTTCGCATCGAGGTTTGGATTTCCTGATGAATATCAGAGAAGGCCGAATGAAGTTCTTCAGCATCACTGGTAGAAGGTCGAATGAAGTTCGATCGCACTCCCAAACTCTTTTCGAGCATGAGCGAGTCCGAACTCCTCCCCGAGCTCGTCATCAAAGAAGCTCTGACGGAAGGATGCGAAGAAGTCCCCCTAGAAGGTTTCATAACTACGCCCCCCTTAATGCTCCATAGACAAGCAAGAAAAGATCAGCCAAAGGTACTATCGTAATTAGAACCACCAATGAGGAAGGAACAATAAGGAGATCGACCGCCTTCCGGCATCATCAATGCTATCTCTAGGGAGGCTTAGTACTTCGGCAAGCCACCAACTCTCAGTCTCAGAGTCAGGAGATGCTTGCCCCAAATTGAAAAGGCCCGTATGAAGTAGAGGAGGTCGTCCGATCCGAAACTTATTGCCTGAAGAAGCTCGGAGGGACAACACTCCCACGACCTTGAAACTCAGAGAATCTGAGAATGTACTGTCGATAATTTTTCTTCAATAAAACTCCTCCATTTCAACATTATTATTTTTTGATGCAAAAACTATGTGATGATAGAAAAGAAGCAATCAATAGTGTGTTAGATATGTGTACCCTAGAAGCTAGAATTGGCTGACACTTGTAATACACTTCCAAGGGCAAAATTATAATTTTGATTATAAATAATAAAATGGGTCTTTTTCTATCACATATGTATATTTAGTGTCTGTGATACATCTCTTGAGTTAATGGTAATGATAATTCATATTTTCAAGAGTTGAAAATTTAAGACATGAATTTTTATTTATTAACTCATAAAAGACTCCTGACCGTAGGATCGTCATGAGGATGGTGATTGATCCGGAAGGTTAGTGTACAATCGCTTCTTCATAGTAGATGAGTCTTGAGTCTATAGTGTAGAGACACTGGAGCGAGAGTATAGGTACTCGTTAAAGAACGAGGGCACTGAGCATGACCACCTCGAGTAGTCATAAGGAAGTCTACCTTCTTATTGATGACTGACTCGAAGCTGCAGTGGTGTGTCTGGTTCTTTGACCTAAGGTGCATCGACAGTTCACCTTGAGGGTGTTACAGTTTGACTACACTATGACTCAGTCTCCTAGCCATTCAGAACTCTGAGATGTATGTTGGCTATAGCATGTTCATTGTAGGAATTGGATTGCATCAAAATGGAATCTATCTACCTCGGTGGATGAGGAGCAGCCCTATGATGATCATGAGAATCAAGTCCATAAGCCCATGGCCATGACAAAAAGTAAAATAATAGAAAGAGTTTCTATTAAGGTTTTTATATCGGACTTGAATCAAATGATTAAATCATATGATAGGAATTAGGGTTTGACGAGTTCACCTTAACCCTAACTGATCAGGGGCTTAAGATAGAAGAACTTAATCACACAAGTAGCTGCACCAAGAGGTTCATTTTCAATTTTGATGGATTGCCACCATATACTATTAGGTATCATTGGTAGATTTTGGGAGCAATTAAAATGATTTAGATGATCGATCATTCCAGTTGTCTGAATCAGAAGAGTTCTGATCCATCGAAAGGAGTTTCGATGATGTCGATGATGGAGATTACAACATATCCCATTACCATATAGAGCTAAATCTAACTAGGTCACATAAATAAGGGTTTGATTCTAGATATCATCAATTGGACTAACCCAGTTCAATTAATTTAAATTAGATTCAATTAGGTTCAAGAAAATCATGCTAGCACACGATGGAGCCTAATGTTCTCCTTTTATTATAATGAAAAGTTATCTCAACTAAGCCAAATATGTTTGTACTCACTCAGGTACCTTTACTTGGTCTGACTATTGCTTCTCCAGGTCAAAAAAGGGTTGTCTTAATTTATAAGATAAATTTGAGACAACACCTGCCATTTTTCATCACCTTCTAATTCTTGTCCTTTGATTTTGGTCAAATGTTGACCTTTGACCCTTGGACATTTGCCCATGTGTCATGCACTTATTGGAGAGCAGATAGGAGCTTGTCCCCTCACTGGAATTTGGAAAGGAGGGGGCACATGCCTAGGATGGCTTGTGCTCATGGATAGGGATGCCTAGAGTTCCATACAGATGGGACTCCAGGTTGGTTCTTGGATTCAACTTAGGTGACCCTTACTTATAGACTTTGACCAGTCTTAGGCATCATCTAAGGATGAATTTATGAGACTCTCATCTGATTGGATCAGGTGATATCATTCCACCAATCAAATTTAGATCTGATTGCATGAAGCAACGTGATTGGTCGGGATGATGCAGCACTGCATGGCGCAGCAGGGTCTATAAATAAATCCTATTTGCGCCCAACTTTTATAGAGCTTTCCCCTAGCCATGCCCCAAGGCTGCCCCTCTTCCTCCTTCATGCCATCTTCTAATCTCTCTCCTCTCCACGCCTAAGAAAAGTTGGGCTTCAGTATAGTGCGATCCAGGCAAGAAAAGGCTGACGAGAAAAGGAAGAAGGCAGCACTGCAGTAGAGATGATAGTAGATCTTCGAAAGAAGTTTCGAAGATCCTCCAAATCAGATCCAGATCTAATTTTTAGAGATATGATAAAGAAAGAGAAATTCTCTAGATCTAGCCTGAGTGGATATAGGTAGAGGCCAGGCGCTTGCGTGACTAGATCCTGAACCTCAGGCAATCAGCAGGATCATCAAAGGGTAATTGGATTACCCAGCAAACAAGGTAACATTAATTTAAATTTAATTTAATTTAATTTTTTTATTTATAAGATCATAAAATTAGATCTAAAAAGTGTTATATCTGATTTGGATCTAAGAAAAATTTTTTAAAATATGCCTCTCGATCTAATCAGATTTGAATGAACCTGATCAGGAAAATCAGGATTTTCCCTTCAATTGGTATCAGAGCTAGGTTGCATAAAATTTATTTAGATCTGATTCAATCTAATAAATTAGTGATTTTAGATATCATATGAGATATGATTAGATCTAAAATCAAAAAATTTAAAAATTTAAAATTAATTAATCTAGATCTAAAATGTATGAGATACATAACTAGACTAGGAATAGAATTATTCTATGTGTAGTCTAATATGATCATAATTTTTATTTGATTAAATATAATTTTAAGATCTATTTATTTATTATTTTTTGATCTTATAAATATTATAATCAGATTTAAAAATAGAAAATAAATTAAATTTAATTTATTCATATGAGATATGATAGTTGCATATTTAGACTAGTTGTAGAATAGTTCTACAAAAGGGTCTAGATTAAATTTTATTTGATGTAATCAAATTTAAATTTAATTTTTTAGATAATTATGAGATAATTTAGATCTAAAAAATAAGCATGATATGATACATTAGATGTATGCAAAATATATTTTAATTAGATCAATTTTTATATGAGATATATGCTTAGATCTAATTAGTCTTGTAGATTAGTTGTATTTCTGATTAAGGCGTTCCCCTTGGCCGTCTGATCATAAGAATAAAGTAGGGTTTAAAGACCCTCTCCTTCCATTCAATGGGGTGTTCTTATGATGTGTAGGGGTGCTGCGCATTCATCCTTAATCAGAAATTAAAAACTTATTTTCTACAAAATCCTAGATCCTGAAATCCTAGGATCTTATTTACATGTTTTATTTATGAACCCTAAACTTAATTAAGAATTAAGATTATGAAACATATTAGGTCTAAAATTGAGAATTTTCAGATCTAAGACATGTTCATAAAATTGGGTTCGGACTTGGGTAGCTCAATTAGGTTTAAGCGGTTGATCAAACCGAATCAAGAGTTGGTTAGATAGGATCAATAGTGCTTAAATTGATCAACCTAATAGGATTAAGTCTGGGTCAAGATCGAGTCACGTGAGTGATCGATCAAGCTAAGACCTAATTAGGCTCAGTGGTTAGAGTTTGGATTGTAGGCTAATCCGATTGGTTCTGGCTTAACAATTTAGTGTCTAAGGTAAGTTTGGCAGATATGATCGATTGATTTTTAATTGAGAGCTACTCGACTCGCATGCATTCTTGTTGAGTTAATGGCATATCCCTTCCACCAATCTAACTTACTTGGCCATATTTGTTGGCTCAGTTCTGATCTGAGGTGGTCAATAATCCAAGCTAACCCATGCCACTAGGTTAGTCATAATGGTTATGACTATGTCAAGTTTAGTTTAATGAGACCTAAATCAAATCTCCCTAAGAAAACATTAAGTCTAAGATCTTCCACCATTGTAGATGTGCGGGCCCTTTTCGGAGTTGATTATTTTTGGTTGGTTATAGTGGCTCAGTTGTACTGGAAAGATGCAACCATGTCTATTAGGCATTGGATGCTACGGACTGGAGGATGGATTGGGCTCAATATTTTGGATACGGTGAGAGACTCAATTAGGAATCCAATTTGTGCAAATGGTGGGTCTGACTTAACTAAGGAGTGGATCAATATTCCGGGCATGGTGAGATTCATGAATTAGAGACCAAGTTTGGATGCATCATGATTAGAGAATCATTGAACAAGAGTTGTTCACTCATCGGCTAACCCATCACCAATAACTGTTAGGTGAGGTGATGAGTAAGTCGGTGGGACTGCACCACCCACTAGAAATCCGTAATCATGAAGATTTTTGTATCTCTACAGAGAGAGTGTAGAAACCCAAAAAAATAGTGGAAGCTAATTTATTTAAAAATAAAATCTCTAAATAAATTGGTTAAGTCTTAATTATAATATCTAACTAGAAACTTTGACTCTCTATAGAAAAATATCTGCATCCAACCCATTAGCACGAATCCTGGACACCCATAGACTGGCCAGATCAAATTATAAGGATTGGCTCCGAAACTTCAAAATTATTTTGGATTTTGAGAAGTTAACTCATGTATTGGACTAGGATCCTCCCACCTTATCAGCTCGTCCATCCACTGAGCAGAGAGCATCTTTGGATAAGTGGACAGACAATGATAATAAGGCTAGATACTACATGTTGGGTTCGATGTCTGATGAACTTTAATGCCAACATGAAGATATCAGGACTGCTCATCAAATGTGTTAGATATGTGTGCCCTAGAAGCCAGAATTGGCTGACACTTGTAATACACTTCTAGGGGCAAAATTATAATTTTGACTATAAATAATAAAATGTATCTTTTTCTATCACATATGTGTATTTAGTGTCTGTGATACATCCTTTGAGTTAATGGTAATAATAATTCTTATTTTCAAGAGTTGAAAATTTAAGATAAGAATTTTTATTATTAACTCATAAAATGCTCTTGACCGTAGGATCATTATGAGGATGATAATTGATCCGAAAGGTTAGTATACAATCGCTTCTTTATAGTAGATGAGTCTTAAGTCTATGGTGTAGAGACACGGGAGTGAGAGTACAGGTACTCGTTAGAGAATGAGGGCATTGAGCGTGACCACTTCAAGTAGTCATAAGAAAGTCTACCTTCTCATCGATGACTGACTCGATGCTGTAGTGGTGTGTCTGGTTCTTTGACCTGAGGTGCATCGGTAGTTCACCTTTAGAGTGTTATAGTTTGACTACACCATGACTTGGTCTCCTAGCCATTCGAAATCCTGAGGTGTATGTTGGCTATAGCATGTTCATTGTAGGAATTGGAATGCACCAAGATGGAATCTATCTACCTCGGTAGAAGAGGAGCAGCCCTATGATGATCATGAGAATCAAGTCCATAAGCCCATGGCCATGGTAGAGAGTGAAATAATAGAAAGAGTTTCTATTAAGGTTTTCACATCAGACTTGAATTGAATGATTAAATCATATGATAGAAATTAGGGTTTGACGAGTTTACCTTAACCCTAATCTGATCGGGGCTCAGGATAAAAGAACTTAATCACATAAGTAGCTGCACCAAGAGGTTCATTTTCAGTTTTGATGGGTTGCCACCATATGCTGCTAGGTGTCACTGGTGGATTTTTGGAGCAATTAGAATGATTTAGATGATTGATCATTCTAAGTTATCTTAATCAGAAGAGTTCTGATCCATCGAAAGGAGTTTCGATGATGTCGATGATGGAGATCATAACATATCTCATTATCATATAGAATTAAACCTAACTGGGTCACACAAATAAGGGTTTGGTTCTTTGGATATCATCAATTGGACTAATCCAGTTCAATTGATTTGAATAAGATTCAATTAGGTTCAAGGAAATCATGCTAGCACACGATTGAGCCTAACGTTCTTCTTTTTCTATCATTAAAGTTATCTCGACTGAGCCAAATGAGTTTGTGCTCACTCAGGTACCTTTACCTAGTCTAGCTTGAGCTTGTCCAAGTCAGAAAAGGGTTATCTTAATTTATGAGATAAATTTGAGACAACACCTACCACTTTTCATAACCTGCTAATTTTTATACTTTGACTTGGTCAAATGTTGACCTTTAACCCTTGGACATCTGCCCATGTGTCATGCACTTATTGGAGAGTAGATAGGGGTTTGTCCCCTTTCTAGAAATTGGAAAGAAGGGGGCGCACTCCTAGGATGGCGTGCGCCCGTGGATAGGGATGTTGGAGTCCCATACGGATGGGACTCCAGGTTGCTTCTTGGTTTCTACTTAGGTGGCCTTTGGGTATCTACTTTGACCAATCTTAGGCACCATCTAAGAATGAATCTATGGATCTCTTATCTGATTGGATTAGGTGATATCATCCCAACAATCAGATTTAGATCTGATTGTACGAAGCAACATGATTGGCCGGGGTGATGCAGCACTGCATGGCGCAGCAGAGTCTATAAATTGACCCTGTCTGCGCCCACTTCTTAAATCTCCTCCTCTTAGCCACACCCCAAGGCTGCCCCTCTCCCTTCTCCATGCCACCATCTAGCCCTCTCTCTCCTCTCCATGCTCGAGGATGTTGGGCCTTTAGATTAGTGCGAGTCAGGCAAGAAAAGGCTAACGAAAAAGGAAGAAGGCAGCACTGATGCAGAGATGATGGATGATCTTCAGAAGAAGTTTTGAGGATCCTCCAAATCTGATCCAGATCTAATTTTTGGAGAAAAGAAAGAGAAGGAGAAGATCTCTGGATCTAGTCTAAGTGGATACCGATAGAGGCTAGGTGTTTGCATGGCTAGATCCAGAACCTCAGGGCTTCGACAGGATCATCAACGGGTAATCAGATTACCCAGAATTAAGGTAAAATTAATTCAAAATTAATTTAATTTTATTTTTTTTATCAGATCATAAAATTAGATTTGAAAAGTGTCAGATCTGATTAGGATCTAAGAAGAAATTTTTAAAATATGCCTCTCGATCCAATCAGATCTGAACGAACCTGACCCAAGAAATCAGGATTTTCCTTCAACTGGTATCAGAGTCAGGTTCTTATAAAATTTAATTAGATATAATTTAATCTAATTAATTAGTAATTTTAGATATCAAATAAGATATGATTAGATCTAAAATTAAAAAAATAAAAAATAAAAAATAATTTATCTAGATCTAATATGTATGAGATACATAACTAGACTAGGAATAGAATTGTTCTATATGTAGTTTGGTATAATCATATTTTTTATTTGATTAAATATGATTTTTAAATTTATTTATTTACTTTTTTCTGATCTTATAAATATTATAATCAAATCTAAAAATAGAAAATAAATTAAATTTAATTTATTCATATGAGATATGATAGTTGTATGTTTAGATAAGTTGTAGAATAGTTCTGCAAATAGGTCTAGATTAAATTTTATTTGATAAGATTAAATTTAAATTTAATTTTTTAGATAATTATAAGATAATTTAGATCTAAAAAATATACATTCATGATATATGTGATATGTACAAAATATATTTTAATTAGATCTATTTTTTATATGAGATATATGCTTAGATCTAATTAGTTTTTGTAAATTAGTTGTATTTTTGATTAAGGCATTCCCCTTGGCCGTTCGATCATAAGAACAAAGTAGGGCTTAAAGACCATCTCCTCCCATTCGATGGGGTGTTCTTATTATGTGTAGGGGTGCTGCGCATTCGTCCTTAATCAAAAATTAAAAACTTACTTTCTGTAAAACCCTAGATCCTGAAACCCTAGGATCTTATTTATATATTTTGTTTAAGAATCCTACTTAATTAAGAATTAAGTTTATAAAATATCAATTAGGTCTAAAATTAAAAATTTTAGATCTAAGATATATTCATAAAATTGGGTTCGGGCTTGGGTAGCTCAATTAGGTCCAGCGGTTGATCAAATCGAATCAAGAGTTGGTTAGATGGGATCAACAATGCTTAAATTGACTAGCCTAATAGGATTAAGTCTGGGTCAAGATTGAGTCACATGAGTGATCGATCAAGCTAAGACCTAATTAGGCTCAATGGTTAGAGTATGGATTGTAGGCTAACCCGATTGGTTCTAGTTCAATAATTTGGTGTCTAAGGTAAGTTTGGTAGATATGACCGACTGGTTTTTAATTGGAAGCTACTCGACTTGAATACATTCTTGTCGAGTTAATGACATATCCCTTCCACCGATCTCACTTACCTGGCCATGTTTGTTGACTCAGTTCTGATTTGAGGTGGTCAATAATCCGAGCTAACACATGCCACTAGGTTAGTCATAATGGGTATGACTATGTCAAGTCTAGTTTAATGAGACCTAAATCAAATCTTTCTAAGAAAAGATTAAGTCATGGTCTTCCACCATTGTAGACGTGCGGGCCCTTTTCAGAGTTGATTATTCTCGACTGGTTATAATGGCTCAGTTGCACCGGGAAGACGCAACCATGTCTATTAGGCATTGGATGCTATGGGTTGGAGGATGGATTGGGCTCAATATTTTGGACACGGTGAGAGATCCAATTAGAAATTCAATCTGTGCAAATGGTGGGTCTGACTTCCTAAGGAGTGGATCAATATTTTGGACATGGTGAGATTCATGAATTAGAGATCAAGTTTGGGTACACCATGATTAGAAAATTATTGAATAAGAGTTGTTCACTCATTGGCTAACCCATCATCAATAACTATTAGGTGAGGTGATGAGTCAGTTGATGAGACCGCACCATCCACTAGAAATCATAATCGTGGAGATTTTCACATCTCTATAGAGGGAGTGTAGAGATTTGAGAAAAAAATGGTAGCTAATTTATTTTAAAATAAAATTCCTAAATAAATTGGTTAAGTCTTAATTACAATGTCTAACTAGAAACTTTGACTCTCTATAGAAAAATGTCTACATCCAACCCACTAGCATGAATTCTGGACACCCATAGACTGACCGGACCAAATTACAAGGATTGGCTTCGAAACTACAAAATTGTTTTGGATTCTGAGAAGTTAACTCATGTATTAGATCAGGACCCTCCCATCTTACCAGCTCGTCCATCCGCTGAACAGAGAGCATCTCTGAAAAAGTGGACTGACAAAGATAATAAGGCCAAATACTACATGTTGGGCCTGATGTCTGATGAGCTTCAGCACCAATATGAAGATACAGAATTGCTCACTAAATGTTGGCTCACCTACAGGATATGTTTGGTGATCAGAGTCGCGCAGCCAAGTATCAAGTCATTAAACGACCATTCAAGGCTAAGATGCGTGATGGCAGTCAGTCTAAGATCATTGTCTGATGATGATCAAGGACTTGGAAGAGCTTAAGAAGCTCGAAGTGAGGTTGACTTGGATCTACAGAATGATATAATTCTACAATCCTTGACTGATGCATATGGGCATTTCATCATGAACTACCATATGCATAAACTTCAAAACTCCTTGGCCGAACTTATGAACATGCTGGTTACCACTGAGCTTTCCATGAAAGGTTCTAAAGGTTTAGTGCTTGCTATGGAATGGACTTCTTCTAAGAGAAAGTCTTTTGGAAAAAAGAAGAAGTCTACAAAAAAGCAGAAGATGGAAGGAGGAAAGAAGAAAAAGGCAGAGTTGAAGAAGATCGCTGACAAAGAAAATTATTTCCATTATAACAATGATGGCCACTAGAAGCGGAACTACCCTACATACCTGACCACCCTGAAGAATAAGAAGGAGGCTGGTCCTTCTAGAGGTATGCTCGTTATTGAGTCTAACCTTATGGTTTCTTCTGCATCCAATTGTTAGATATATGTGCCCTAGAAGCCAGAATTGGCTGACACTTGTAATACACTTCTAGGGGCAAAATTGTAATTTTGACTATAATTTATAAAATGGGTTATTTTCTATCACACCTGTGTATTTAGTGTCTGTGATACATCCTTTGAGTTAATGGTAATGATAATTCATATTTTCAAGAGTTGAAAATTTAAGACATGAATAATCATTATTAACTCATAAACAGCTCCCGACCATAGGATCATCACGAGGATGGTGATTGATCCGGAAGGTTGGTGTACGATCGCTTCTCTTTAGTAGATGAGTCTTGAGTCTACGGTGTGGAGACACGGAGCGAGAGTAACAGGTACTCTTAGAGAACGAGGGCCTGAGCGGTGACCACTCGAGTAGTCATTAGAAGTCTACCTTCTCGTCAATGACTGACTCGATGCTGAGTAGTGTGTCTGGTTCTTTGACTGAGATGCATCGGCAGTTCACCTTGAGGGTGTTATAGTTTGACTACACCATTACTCGGTCTCCTAGCCATATGGAACCCTGAGGTGTATGTTGGCTATAGCATGTTCATTGTAGGAACTGGATTGCATCAAGATGGGATCTATCTACCTCGGTGGTAGAGGAGTAGCCCTATGATGCTCATGAGAATCAAGTCCAGAAATCCATGGCCATGGTAGAGTGAAATATAGAAAGAGTTTCTAATTTAGATTTTCACATTGGACTCGAATCGAATGATTACATCATATGACAGAGACTAGGGTTTGACGAGTTCACTTAACCCTAATCTGATGGGGCTCAAGATAGAAGAACTGAATCACACAGGTAGCTGCACCAAGAGGTTCGCATTCAGCTCTGATGGGTTGCCACCATATACTGCCAGGTGTCACTGGTGGATTTTGGGAGCAATTAGAATGATTTAGATGATCGATCATTCTAGCTGTTCGAATCAGAAGAGTTCTGATCCATCGAAAGGAGTTTCGATGATGTCTATGATAGAGATCATGACATATCCCATTACCATATAGAACTGAACCTAACTGGGTCACACAAATAAGGGTTTGAATCTGGTGATCATCAATTGAACTGATCCAGTTCAATTGATCTGAATGAGATTCAATTAGGTTCAAGGAAATCGTGCTAGCACTCCGATTGAACCTAACGTTTCTTCTTTTACTATCATAAATAAGTTGTCCTGACTGAGCCAAAGGAGTTGTGCTCAATCAGGAGCCTTCATATGGTCTGACTGGAGGTTGTCCAAGTCAGAATAGGTTGTCTTATTTGTAAGACATTACCTGCCATTTTGAGTCACCTGCCATTTCTTGTTCTTTGACTTTGGTAAAGTCTTACTTTGACTGGTCAAATGTTGACCATTCACCCTTTGACTTTTGACCACATGTCATGCACTATGGAGAGCTGGTGGGGGCCTGTCCCCCTGCCAGAACCTGGCAAGGAGAAGGGGCACGCCAAGGTGGGCGTGAGCCCAAGTAGGAGGCGCCTAGGAGTCCTTGTTGGACAAGGACTCCACCTCCTTTTAGGATTCCAATCAGAGTTCTACTAAGATCCAGTTTGACTGGTCTTAGGCACCCTCTAGGAGGAATCCAGGGGGGTCTCTTTTTCAACCAATCAGATTTAGATCTGATTTCACAAAGGTGTTGATTGGTTGAGAGGAAGAGGAGTTGGATCACAAGAGGTCTATAAATAAGACCTGCGCCCAACCCTAATCCTAAGTGAATTCAAAGAGTTTCCCAGCCCCAAGGCTCCTCTCCCCTCCTCTCCACGCATAGTCTCTTCTCTTTCCCTCCACGTCAAAAAGTGTTTGGATTTAGTTTGGTGCGATTCAGATCAAGGAAGGCGTCAAAAGCAAGAGGCTGCGCTGTGCAAAAGGACGACTGCAGATCTTCAAAGAAGTTTTGAAGATCCTCCCAGATTGATCCAGATCTGATTTTTGAGTGTGATAGAGAAGAAGAGGTTCTCCAGATCCAACCCAAGTGGATACCGGTAGAGGCCGGCGCTTGCGTGGCTAAGATCCAGAACCTTCCGCTGTAATCAGGATATCATCTACAGGGTATAGGATTCCCAAATCAGGTAAATTAAATTAGATTTATTTATCTTATTTTATTTTATTTATTAATAAATAATCAGATCTGAAATATATCAAGATCTGATGAGATCAAGAGAAAAATTTTTGAATATATCTCTTGATCTATCAGATCTGACGAACCTGGACCGGGAAATCAGGATTTTCCTTCAACTGGTATAGAGCCATGGTTTAGATTGTTTAGATCTGATTTAAATTTTTTATTTAATTAAAATAAAGTGATTTCAGATGTCACATGAGATGTGAATCAGATCTAGAAATCAGAAAAATTAAAATTAAAAATAGATTTGGATCTAGTACAATGAAGATATGCATGACTAGTCTAGAAATAGAATTGTTCTATAGAATAGTTTTGCATGTCTTTGATATTAATCTGATTAAATCATTTTTAGATCTTCTATTTACTGTTTTCTTGATATTATAAGTATTATAATTAACATCTGAATAAACAGCAAATAAAAATTATTTAATTTTAAATATCATATGAGATATGATAGATGCCATGACTAGATAATTGTAGAATAGTTCTACATAATTGTCTAGATTAGAATTTATTTGATTAGATCATTTAAATCTAATTTTTTTAGATTATTATGAGATAATTTGATCGAAAAACATGTATGATTTGATATCTGAAATGTATGCAAATATGCCTGATGATCTACTTTATTATATGAGATAAGGATATTAGATCTGATATTGTTTTGTAGTATTGAATGTTCCTGATTAAGCGTTCTCTTGGCCGTCCGGTCATAAGAACGAAGAAGGGTTTAAAGGCCCTCTCTTCCCATTCGATGGGGTGTTCTTATGACGTGTAGGGGTGCTGCTTGTCGTCCTTAATCAGAAACCCAAAACTTACTTTCTGCAAACCCTAGATCCTGAAACCCTAGGATTTAATTGTGCATATTTTTGTTTAGAACACAACTTAATTAAGAATTAAGTTTATGGAATATTAATTAGGTCTAAAATTGAGAATTTTCAGATCTAAGACATATTCATAATCTGGGTTCGGGCTTGGGTTAGCTCAATTAGGTCTAAGCGGTTGATCAAACCGAATCAAGAGTTGGTTAGATGGATCAACAATGCTTAAATTGACTCAGCCCTAATAGGATTTAAGTCTGGTTCAAGATCGAGTCAACGATCAAGCAAGACCTAATTAGGCTCAGAGGTTAGAGTATGGATTGTAGCTACCCAATTGGTTTGACTCAATAATTTGGTGTCTAAGGTAAGTTTGGCAAAGAACGACCGACTGGTTTTTAATTGGAAGCCTACTCGACCTGAATGCGTTCTTGTGCGAGTTAACGGCATATTTCTTCACCGGTCTAACTTTACCTGGCCATAGTTGTTGAACAGGTTCTGATCTGAGGGTGGTCAATAATCCGAGCTGAACCATGCCACTAGGTTTAGTCATAATTGTTATGACTAAGCCAAGTCTAGTTAATGAGACCTGAATCAATTCTCCTAAGAAAAGATTAAGTCCGAGGTCTTCCACCATTGTAGCGTGCGGGCCCTTTCCCGGGGTTGATTGTTCTCGGCTGGATACAGTGGCTCAGTTGCACCGGGAAGACGCAACCATGTCTATTAGCGCATTGGATGCTTATTGGCTA
>QRFJ01000233.1:181228-219719 GCA_006176705.1 Cocos nucifera | reverse complement strand
GAGGAGAGATTCATCCAATAACTTTAGGGTATGAGGTGATGAGTCAATTGGTGAGACCGCACCACCCCACGTGAATCATCAATCGCGGAGATTTTCGCATCTCTACAGAGGAGTGTAGGGATCCAAGAAAATAGTGGAGCTAATTTTTAAAATAAAATTCCTAAATAAATTGGTCAAGTCAAAATTACAGTATCTAACTAGAATCTTTGACTCTCTACAGAAAAATGTCTGCGTCCAACCCACTGGCACGTATCTGAGACACACATAGACTGACTGGACCTAATTATAGAAGATTGGCTCAGGAACTACAAAATGTGTTTGTAGAGAAGAGTTACACATATTTTGGATGCAGGACCCTCCCACTTACCAGCTCGTCCATCCACGGAACAGAGAGCGTCTCTGGAAAAATGGATTGACGAAGAACAATAAGGCCAGATACTACATGTTGGGCTCGATGTCTGATGAGCTCCCACGCCAACATGAAGATATCGAGGACTGCTCCCAAATGTTGGCTCACCTACAGGAGATGTTTGCGTAACAAGTCGCGCAGCCAAGTATCAAGTCAGCGAAACGGACTTTTTTAAAGCTAGAGTGCTGATGGACAGTCAGTCCAAGATCACTGCTGACAGATGATCAAGGACATGGAAGAGCTTGAGACGCTCGGTGTGAAGTTGGACTTGGACTGCAGAATGATATATATTCCTGCAATCCTTGACTGATGCATATGGGCATTCATCATGAATTACCAGCATGCATAAACTTCAAAATTCCTTGGCCGAGTTGATGAATATGCTGGTTACTGCTGAGCTTTCTATGAAAGGTTCTAAAGGCTCAGTTCTTGTTATGGATACGGGACTTCTTCCAAAGAAAGTCTTTATGAAAGAAAAGAAGTTTGTGAAAAAGCAAAAAGGTAGAAGGATCAAAGAAAAAGAGAAGGCAGAACCGAAGAAGAAGGTCGATGGCAAGAGAAAGTGTTTCCATCTGCAACAGCGACGGCCATTAGAAGCGGAACTGCCCTACTTACCTTGGCCACCCTAAAGAAGCAAGAAGGAAGTCCTTCTGGAGGTAGCTCGTTATTGAGTCTAACCTTACGGTTTCTTTCTGCATCCAGTTGGGTGCTTGACTCTGGTTCTAGTGCTCATCTGTGCACTTCTATGCAGGTCTTTGAGGATGGCAGGAGGCTGAGGGATGGAGACATGATCCTAACGCTAACGCGTCGGTAATGGAGCAAGAGTTGCTGCAGTAGCCGTGGGAACATACCCTCTTGCGATTACCATCTGGTTTAGACTTAGTTTTAAAAGACTGTTATTATGTGCCTGCAGCTAGCAGGAATTTGATTTCTGTTTCATGCTTAGCACAAGAAGGTTATGTGATCACCTTCTTTAAGGACCATTGTAACATTCTTTATGAAAGAAATAAAATTGCAAATGGTTTCCTTATTAATGGTCTTTATCAGCTACATATTGATGTACCTGTTTTAACTATCGAGCAAAACGTGAATGCCAAACGACCTAGGGATAGTCCAAACGACAGATATCTATGGCACCTGAGATTAGGTCATATAGCAGAAGATAGGATTAACAAATTGGAGAAAAATGGGCTATTGAGTCCATTGACTTTCGAGTCATATCCAACTTGTGAATCTTGTCTTCAAGGCAAAATGACTAAACTCCCTTTTGTTGGACATGGGGAGAGGGCCACAGATCTCCTTGCCCTAGTACATACTGATGTGTGCGGCCCATTTCGATGTGCCGGCTAGAGGCAATTTTGTCTACTTCATTACCTTTACCGATGATCTGTCTAGGTATGGGTATGTGTATCTTATGAGACACAAGTCTGAAGCTTTTGAAAAGTTCAAAGAATTCAGACATGAAGTAGAAAAACAAACTGGAAAACCCATTAAGGTTCTTCGATCAGATCGAGGAGGTGAATACCTTAGCCGGGAATTCCTAGACTATCTTAAGGAAAATGGCATAGTCTCTCAATGGACTCCACCAGGAACACCTCAACTCAACGGGGTTTCAGAACGGAGAAATCGGACTCTATTGGATATGGTTCGATCCATGATGAGCTTCACAGACCTCCCTGATTTTCTTTGGGGACATTCATTATTAACTTCAATTCTATTTACTGAATAGGGTTCCCTCTAAAACCGTTCCTACCACACCGTATGAGATATGGCACGGTAAGAAACCAAGTCTGAGTCATCTCAGAATTTGGGGTTGTCCGGCTCATGTCAAAAGACAACAAGCGGACAAGTTAGAGTTTAGGTCCTTTAGAGCTCGATTCATAGGATATCCTAAAGAGTCATTAGGATACTATTTCTACATTCCAGAAGACCACAATGTGATTGTGAGTCGACATGCCATCTTTCTTGAAAAATAGTTTATTCAAGATAGTGGCATTGGAAAGCAGATTAAGCTTGATGAGAAAGTCTCACAAGCAGAACGAGCTAAGGACCAAGTGGAACCAAATCAGGTTGAGCCAATAAGAACACTACCTCCTCCACCTCGTAGATCGGAAAGAGTTTCCCGTCCCCCTGAAAGATACTTAGGTATTATTTCAGAGGAAGTAGAGGAAATGTTCCTCATAGGTAATGGTGCTCATGGTGATGATCCCAAAACCTACAACGAGGCGATATCAGATATCGACTCCGAGAAATGGCTTGAGGCAATGAAGTCAGAAGATTCGACTCGATGCACTCAAACCAAGTCTGGACCTTGGTAGATCCACCAGAAGGTATAGTACCTATTGGGTGTAAATGGATCTTCAAGAGAAAGATTGGTGCAGATGGGAATGTGGAGACATTCAAGGCTAGACTGGTGGCAAAAGGTTATAGTCAACGCGAAGGCATTGACTATCAGGATACCTTTTCCCCGGTAGCTATGCTAAAATCCATCCGCACATTGCTTGCTGTTGCAGCCTATTTCGATTATGAAATATGGCAAATGGACGTGAAAACGGCATTCCTAAATGGATATCTTGAGGAAGATATCTATATGGAACAGCCGCTAGGTTTCACATCCAGTGATACTGATCACAAGGTTTGCAAGCTGCAAAGGTCCATATATGGACTTAAGCAAGCATCTCGGAGCTGGAACACTCGTTTCAATGATGTGATCAAAAAGTTTGGTTTCATCAAAAATGAAGAGGAACCATGTGTTTTCAAAAGGGTCAGTGGGAGCGCTGTTGTCTTCCTCGTATTGTACGTGGATGACATCCTCCTTATTGGGAATGATATTCCCATGTTGACATCAGTCAAGATGTGGTTGTCTAAGGAATTCTCCATGAAAGACCTAGGTGAAGCATCCTTTATTCTAGGAATTAAGGTCTATAGGGATAGACCGAATAGGATGCTAGGACTTTCACAGAAGATGTACATAGAGGAAGTACTAAAGAGGTTTAGTATGGAAAACTCTAAGAGGGGATTAATACCCTTCAGACATGGTATTCATCTTTCCAAGAAGATGTGCCCCAGCACACCTGAGGAAATAGAACGCATGAGCAAGATCCCTTATGCTTCTGCAATAGGGAGCCTCATGTATGCCATGCTATGTACACGACCTGATATAGCCCATGCTGTGAGTGTCACAAGCAGATATCAGTCAAATCCAGGTGAAGAACACTGGACTTCTGTGAAATGTATCCTTAAGTACTTGAGAAGAACTAAGGATATGATGTTGGTCTTTGGTAATGGAGAACTCCAAGTTCCAGGGATACACAGACTCGGACTTCATGTCCGATATAGATGATCGAAAGTCGAACATCTGCTGCAGACTGTTTGTGCTGGAAGAGTTCCATAGCAAACGGTGATATCATCTCATCCGCGATTACCTTGAGAAAGGTTACGTTGAGGTCAAGAGAGTCAACTCCACAGATAATGTGGCAGACCCACTTACAAAGCCGTTGGGCCAGCAGAAGATCGAAGCCCACCTTGAGAAGATGGGACTTAGACTTGTAGCCAATTGGCTTTAGGACAAGTGGGAGATTGTTAGATATATGTGCCCTAGAAGCCAGAATTGGCTGACACTTGTAATACACTTCTAGGGGCAAAATTATAATTTTGACTATAATTAATAAAATGGGTTATTTTCTATCACACCATGTGTATTTAGTGTCTGTGATACATCCTTTGAGTTAATGGTAATGATAATTCATATTTTCAAGAGTTGAAAATTTAAGACATGAATAATCATTATTAACTCATAAACAGCTCCCGACCATAGGATCATCACGAGGATGGTGATTGATCCGGAAGGTTGGTGTACGATCGCTTCTCTTTAGTAGATGAGTCTTGAGTCTACGGTGTGGAGACACCGGAGCGAGAGTACAGGTACTCGTTAGAGAACGAGGGCACTGAGCGTGACCACCTCGAGTAGTCATTAGGGAGTCTACCTTCTCGTCAATGACTGACTCGATGCTGCAGTAGTGTGTCTGGTTCTTTGACCTGAGATGCATCGGCAGTTCACCTTGAGGGTGTTATAGTTTGACTACACCATTACTCGGTCTCCTAGCCATATGGAACCCTGAGGTGTATGTTGGCTATAGCATGTTCATTGTAGGAACTGGATTGCATCAAGATGGGATCTATCTACCTCGGTGGTAGAGGAGCAGCCCTATGATGATCATGAGAATCAAGTCCAGAAATCCATGGCCATGGTAGAGTGAAATAATAGAAAGAGTTTCTATTTAGATTTTCACATTGGACTCGAATCGAATGATTACATCATATGACAGAGACTAGGGTTTGACGAGTTTCACCTTAACCCTAATCTGATCGGGGCTCAAGATAGAAGAACTTAATCACACAGGTAGCTGCACCAAGAGGTTCGCATTCAGCTCTGATGGGTTGCCACCATATACTGCTAGGTGTCACTGGTGGATTTTGGGAGCAATTAGAATGATTTAGATGATCGATCATTCTAGCTGTTCGAATCAGAAGAGTTCTGATCCATCGAAAGGAGTTTCGATGATGTCGATGATAGAGATCATGACATATCCCATTACCATACAGAACTGAACCTAACTGGGTCACACAAACAAGGGTTTGAATCTGGTGATCATCAATTGAACTGATCTAGTTCAATTGATCTGAATGAGATTCAATTAGGTTCAAGGAAATCGTGCTAGCACTCGATTGAACCTAACGTTCTTCTTTTACTATCATAAATAAGTTGTCCTGACTGAGCCAAAGGAGTTTGTGCTCAATCAGAGGCCTTCATATGGTCTGACTGGAGGTTGTCCAAGTCAGAATAGGTTGTCTTATTTGTAAGACATTACCTGCCATTTTTGGTCACCTGCCATTTCTTGTTCTTTGACTTTGGTCAAAAGTCTACCTTTGACTGGTCAAACGTTGACCATTCACCCTTTGACTTTTGACCACATGTCATGCACCTATTGGAGAGCTGGTGGGGGCCTGTCCCCCTGCCAGAACCTGGCAAGGAGAAGGGCGCACGCCAAGGGTGGCGTGAGCCCAAGTAGGAGGCGCCTAGGAGTCCTTGTTGGACAAGGACTCCACCTCCCTTTTGGATTCCAATCAGAGTTCTACTAAGAATCCAGTTTGACTGGTCTTAGGCGCCCTCTAAGGAGGAATCCAGGGGTCTCTTTTTCAACCAATCAGATTTAGATCTGATTTCACAAAGGGTTGTGATTGGTTGAGAGGAAGAGGAGTTGGATCACAAGCTTAGGTCTATAAATAAGACCCTGCGCCCAACCCTAATCCTAAAGTGAATTCAATTGAGATTTCCCACGCCCCAAGGCTGCCTCTCCCCTCCTTCTCCACGCCATAGCTCTCTTCTCCCCTTGCTCTCCACGTCCAAAAGTGTTTTGGACTTAGTTTGGTGCGATTCAGATCAAGGAAAGGCGATCAAAAGCAAGAAGGCTGCGCTGCTGCAAAAGGACGACTACAGATCTTCAAAAGAGTTTTGAAGATCCTCCAGATCAGATCCAGATCTGATTTTTGGAGGTGTGATAGAGAAGAAGAGGTTCTCCAGATCCAACCCGAGTGGATACCGGTAGAGGCCAAGCGCTTGCGTGGCTAAGATCCAGAACCTTCCGCTGCAATCAGGATCATCTACAGGGTAATAGGATTACCCAAATCAGGTAAATTAAATTAGATTTAATTTATCTTATTTTATTTTATTTATTAAAATAATAATAATCAGATCTGAAATATATCAAGATCTGATTGAGATCAAGAGAAAATTTTTGAAATATATTTCTTGATCTAATCAGATCTGGACGAACCTGGATCAGGAAATCAGGATTTTCCTTCACCAATTGGATGCTTGACTCTGGTTCTAGTGCTCACTTATGCATTTCTATGTAGGATTTTGAGGATAGCAGTAGGCTGAGGGATGGTGAGATGATCCTATGTGTCGAAAATGGAGTAAGAGTTGCTATCGTGGCCATAGAAACATACCCTCTTCGACTACCATCTGGTTTAGACTTAGTATTAAAAGACTGTAATTATGTGCCTGTAGCAAGCAGAAATTAGATTTCTGTTTCTTGCCTTGCATTAGAAGGCTATGTAATTAATTTTCTTAAAAACCATTGTAACATTCTTTATGAAAGAAATAAAATTGTAAATGGTTTTCTTATTAACGATCTTTATTAGTTACATGTTGATGTATCTATTTTTAATTTTGAGCAAAATATGAATGCCATAAAATCAAAATGACCTAGGGATAGTCCAAATGATAGATATCTGTGGCACCTAAGATTAGGTTATATAGCAGAAGAAAGGGTTAACAAATTAGAGAAAATCGGATTATTGAGTCCATTGACTTTCAAGTCATATTCAATTTATGAATCCTGTCTTCATAGCAAAATGACTAAGCTCCCTTTTATAGGACATGGGGAAAGAGCCACGGATCTTCTTGCCCTAGTACATATAGATGTGTGCGGCCTATTTGATGTGCCGGCTAGAGATAACTTTGTCTACTTCATAACCTTTACCGATGATTTATTAAGGTATGGATATGTGTATCTTATGAGAAACAAGTCTGAAGCATTTGAAAAGTTCAAAGAATTCAGACATGAAGTAGAAAAGCAAACTGAAAAAACCCATTAAGGTTCTTCGATCAGATCGAGGAGGTGAATACCTTAGTCGAGAATTTCTGGACTATCTCAAGAAAAATGGCATAGTCTCTCAATGGACTCCACCAGAAATACCTCAACTCAACGGGGTTTCAGAATGGAGGAACCGGACCCTATTAGATATGGTCCAATCCATGATGAGCTTCACAGACCTCCCTGATTTTCTTTAGAAATACTGTTTGTTAACTGCAATGTACCTATTAAATAGGGTTCCTTCTAAAATCGTTCCTACCACACCGTATGAGATATGGCATGGTAAGAAATCAAGTCTGAGTCATCTCAGAATTTGGGATTGTCCGGCTCATGTCAAAAGACAACAAGCGGACAAGTTAGACTTTAGGTCCTTTAGAGCTCGATTCATAGGATATCCTAAAGAGTCATTAGGATATTATTTCTATATTCCAAAAAATCATAATGTGATTGTGAGTCGACATGCCATCTTTATTAAAAAATAGTTTATTTAAGATAGTGGCATTAGAAAGCAGATCAAGCTTGATGAGAAAGTCTTACAAGAGCAATGAGCTAAGGATCAAATGGAACCAAGTCAGATTAAGCCAATCCATACACTACCTCCTCCACCTCGTAGATCGGAAAGGGTTTTCCGTCCCCCTAAGAGGTACTTAGGTACTATTTCAGAGGATATAGAGAAAATGTTCCTCATAGGTAATGGGGTTTATGGTGATGATCCCAAAATCTATAACGAGGCGATATCAGATATCGACTCCAAGAAATGGTTAGAGGCAATGAAGTCAAAATTGACTCGATGCACTCAAACCAAGTCTGGACCTTGGTAGATCCACCAGAAGGTATAGTACCTATTGCTTGTAAATGGATCTACAAGAGAAAGATTGGTGCAAATGGGAATGTAGAGACATTCAAGGCTAGATTAGTGGCAAAAGGTTATAGTCAATGCGAAGGCATTGACTATCAGGATACCTTTTCGCCAGTAGCTATGCAAAAATTCATTCGCACATTGCTTGCTGTTGCAGCCTATTTCGATTATGAAATATGGCAAATGGATGTAAAAATGGCGTTCTTAAATGGATATCTTGAGGAAGATATCTATATGGAATAGCCCTTAGGTTTCACACCCAGTGATGATGATCACAAAGTATGCAAGCTGCAAAGGTCCATATATGGACTTAAGCAAGCATCTCGAAGCTGGAATACTCATTTTAATGATGTGATCAAAATGTTTGATTTCATCAAGAACGAGGAGGAGCCATGTGTCTTCAAAAAGGTCAGTGGGAGCACTGTTGTCTTCCTCATATTGTACGTGGATGACATCCTCCTTATCGAAAATGATATTTCCATGTTGACCATAGTTAAAATGCGGTTATCTAAAGAATTCTCTATGAAAGACCTAGGAGAAGCATCCTTTATTCTAGGAATTAAGGTCTATATAGATAGACTGAATAGGATGCTAGGACTTTCATAGAAGATGTACATAGAGGAAGTACTAAAAAGGTTTAGTATGGAAAACTCTAAGAGGGGTTTAGTACCCTTCAGACATGGCATTCATCTTTCTAAGAAGATGTGCCCTAGCACACCTGAGGAAATAGAACGCATGAGCAAGATCCCTTATGCCTCAGCAATAGGAAGCCTCATGTATGCCATGTTATGTACACAACCTGATATAGCCCATGTCGTGAGTATCACGAGCAGATATCAGTCGAATTCAGGTAAAGAACACTGGACTTCTGTGAAATGTATCCTTAAGTACTTAAGAAGAACTAAGGATATGTTACTGATCTTTGGCAATGGAGAAATCTAAGTCCAAGGGTATATGGACTTGGATTTTATGTCTGATGCAGATGATCGAAAGTCGACATCTGAGAGTCTGTTTGTGTGCAATGGTGGAGCTGTCAGTTGAAAAAGTTTCAAACAGATAGTGATAGCATATTGCACCATGGAAGCAGAATATATCGCTGCATTAGAAGCTGTGAAGGAGGCATTCTGGTATAAGAAGTTTACCATAGAGATTAGAGTGATGCCATCAAATGCCATTCCTCTGTATTGTGACAACAATGGCACCATAGCCCTTGCTAAGGAGCCAAGGTCTCACCAAAAATCCTAGCACATCGAGCGACGATACCACCTAATCCATGATTACCTCGAGAAGGGTTACGTCGAGATCAAGAGAGTCGACTCCGTAGATAATGTGGCAAACCTACATACAAAGCCATTGGGCCAGTAAAAGATCAAAGCCCACCTTGAGAAGATGGGACTTAGATTTATAGCCAATTGGCTTTAGGTCAAGTAGGAGTTTGTTAGATATGCGTTCCCTAGAAGCCAGAATTGGCTGACACTTATAATACACTTCTAGGGGCTAAATTATAATTTTGACTATAAATAATTAAATGGATCATTTTCTATCACATATGTGTATTTAGTGTCTGTGATACATCCTTTGAGTTAATGATAATAATAATTCTTATTTTCAAGAGTTGAAAATTTAAGACAAGAATTTTCATTATTAACTCATAAAATGCTCCAGACCATAGGATCATCATGAGGATGGTCATTGATTCGAAAGGTTAGTGTACAATTGCTTCTTTGTAGTAGATGAGTCTTAAATCTATGGTGTAGAGACATCGGAGCGAGAGTACAGGTACTCGTTAGAGAACGAGGGCACTGAGCGTGACCACCTTGAGTAGTCATAAGGAAGTCTACCTTCTCGTCGATGACTGACTCGATGCTGCAGTGGTGTGTCTGGTTCATTGACCTAAGGTGTATTGGCAGCTCACATTGAGGGTGTTATAGTTTGACTACACCATGACTCGATCTCCTAGCCATTCGAAACCCTGAGGTGTATGTTGGCTGTAACATGTTCATTATAGGAATTGGAATGCACCAAGATGGAATCTATCTACCTCGGTAGAAGAGGAGCAATCCTATGACGATCATGAGAATCAAGTCCATAAGCCCATGGCCATGGCAGAGAGTGAAATAATAGAAAGAGTTTCTATTAAGGATTTTACATCGGACTTGAATCGAATGATTAAATCATATGATAGAAATTAGGGTTTGATGAGTTCACCTTAATCCTAATTTGATCGGGGCTCAAGATAGAAGAACTTAATCGCACAAGTAGCTACACCAAGAGGTTCATTTTTAGTTTTATGGATTGCAACCATATACTGCTAGGTGTCACTGGTGGATTTTGGAAGCAATTAGAATGATTTAGATGATCGATCATTCTAAGTTGTCTGAATCAGAAGGGTTCTGATCCATCTAAAGGAGTTTTGATAATATCGATGATGGAGATCATGACATATCCCATTACCATATAGAACTAAACCTAACTGGGTCACACAAATAATGGTTCGGATCTGGATATCATCAATTGGACTAACTTAGTTCAATTAATTTGAATAAGATTCAATTAGATTCAAGGAAATCATGCTAGCACACGATTGAGCCTAACGTTCTTTTTTTTTCTATCATAAAAGTTATCTCAACTGAGCCAAATAAGTTTGTGCTCACTCAAGTACCTTTACCTGGTCTGGCTAGAGCTTGTCCAAGTCAGAAAAGGATCGTCTTAATTTATGAGATAAATTTGAGACAACACCTGCCATTTTTCATCATCTACTAATTCTTGTACTTTGACTTGGTCAAACATTGACCTTTGACCCTTGGACATCTACTCATGTGTCTGCACTTATTGGAGAGCAGATAGGAGCTTGTCTGCTGTCTAGAAATTGGAAAGAAGGGGGCGTACGCCTAGGATGGTGTGCACCCATGGATAGGGATGCTAGAGTCCCATACGGATGGGACTCTAGGTTGCTTCTTGGTTTCTACTTAGGTGGCCCTTGGGTATCTACTTTGACCAGTCTTAGGTGCCATCTAAGAATGAACCTTCCTCGGGGTGCACCCATGGATAAGGACGCTGGAGTCCCATACGGATGGGACTCCAGGTTGCTTTTTGGTTTCTACTTAGGTGGCCCTTAGGTATCTACTTTGACCAGTCTTAGGCACCATCTAAGAATAAACCTATGGGTCTCTCATCTGATTGGATCAAGTGATATCATCCCACCAATCAGATTTAGATCTGATTGCATGAAGCAATGTGATTGGCCGGGCTGATGCATTACTGCATGGCGCAACAGAGTCTATAAATAGACCCTATCTGCGCCCACTTCTCAGATCTCCTCCTCTTAGCCACACCCCAAGGCTGCCCCTTTCCCTTCTCCATGCCACCATCTGGCCCTCTCTCTCCTCTCCATGCCTAAGGAAGTTGGGCATTTAGATTAGTGCGAGTTAGGCAAGAAAAGGCTGACAAAAAAGAAAGAAGGCAGCACTGCTGCAGAGACGACGGGTGATCTTTAGAAGAAGTTTTGAAGATCCTCCAAATTAGATACAGATCTGATTTTTGGAGAAAAAAAAGAGAAGGAGAAGATCTCCAGATCCAGTCCGAGTGAAAATTGGTAGAGGCCAGATGCTTGCATGGCTAGATCCAGAACCTCAGGGCTTTGGTAGGTTCATCAACGGATAATTAGATTACCCAAAATCAAGGTAAAATTAATTCAAAATTAATTTAATTTTATTTTTTTTATCAGATTATAAAATCAGATCTGAAAAGTATTAGATCTGATTTGGATCTAAGAGAAAATTTTTGAAATATGCCTCTCGATCCAATCAGATCTAAATGAACTTGACCCGGGAAATCATGATTTTTCTTCAAAATGTTGGCTCACCTATAGAAGATGTTTGATGAACAGAGTTGCATAGCCAAGTATCAAGTCACAAAACAACCGTTCAAGGCTAAGATGCGTGATGGGCAGTTAGTCCAAGATCATTGTCTGATGATGATCAACGACTTGGAAGAGCTTAAGAAGCTTAGAGTAAGGTTGGACTTGGATGTGTAGAATGATATAATTCTGCAATCTTTGACTGATGTGTATGGGCAGTTCATCATGAACTATCATATGCATAAACTTCAAAATTCCCTGGCCGAACTTATGAACATGCTGGTTACCGCTGAGCTTTCCATGAAAGGTTTTAAAGGCTCAGTGCTTGCTATGGAATGGACTTCTTCCAAGAGAAAGTCTTTTGGAAAGAAAAAGAAGTTTGCAAAAAAGTGGAAGGTGGAAGGAGGAAAGAAGAAAAAGGCAGAGCGGAAGAAGGCCGCTGATAAAGGAAAGTATTTTTGTTGCAATAATAACGGCCACTGGAAGCGGAACTATCCTACATACCTGGCCACCTTGAAGAATAAGGAGGCAGGTCCTTTTGGAGGTATGCTCGTTATTGAGTCTAACCTTATGATTTTTTCTGCATCTAGTTGAGTGCTTGACTCTGGTTCTAGTGCTCACTTGTGCACTTCTATGTAGTGTCTTGAGTATAGCAGAAGGCTGAGAGATGGTGAGATAATCCTACACGTCGAAAATGGAGCAAGAGTTGCTGCCGTGGCCATGAGAACATACCCTCTTCGACTACCATCTAGTTTAGACTTAATGTTAAAAGATTGTTATTATGTACCTACAGCAAGCAGAAATTTGATTTTTGTTTCTTGCCTTGTATTAGAAGGCTATGTAGTTAGTTTTCTTAAGGACCATTATAATATTCTTTATGAAAGAAATAAAATTGCAAGTGATTTTTTTATTAATGATTTTTATTAGTTACATATTGATGTATCTATTTTTAATATCGAGCAAAATGTGAATACCATGAAATGACCTAGGGATAGTCCAAACGGTAGGTATCTATGGCACCTAAGATTAGGTCATATAGTAGAAGATAGGGTTAACAAATTGGAGAAAATTGGGCTATTGAATCTGTTAACTTCCGAGTCATATCCAATTTGTGAATCCTGTCTTCATGACAAAATGACTAAGCACCCTTTTGTAGGACATGGGGAAAGGGCCACGGATCTTCTTGCCCTAGTACATACTGATGTATGTGGCCCATTTGATGTGCCAATTAGAGGCAACTTTGTCTATTTCATAACCTTTACAGATGATTTATCTAGATATGGGTATGTGTATCTTATGAGACACAAGTCTGAAGCTTTTAAAAAGTTCAAAAAATTCAGACATGAAGTAGAAAAGCAAATTGAAAAACCCATTAAAATTCTTCGGTCAGATTGAGGAGGTGAATACCTTAGTTGAGAATTTCTGGACTATCTCAAGAAAATGGCATAGTCTCTCAATAGACTCCAACTAGAACACCTCAACTCAATGGGATTTCAGAACGGAAGAATCGGATCCTATTAAATATGGTCCGATCCCATGATGTGCTTCACAGACCTTCCTAATTTTCTTTGGAGATACTGTTTGTTAACTGCAATATACTTACTGAATAGGGTTCCCTCAAAAATCATTCCTACCACACCATATGAGATATGGCATGGTAAGAAACCATTCCTACAGACCCGCTTACAAAGCTATTGGGTCAGCAGAAGATCAAAGCCCACCTTGAGAAGATGGGACTTAGATCTATAGCCAATTGGCTTTAGGTCAAGTGGGAGTTTGTTAGATATGTGTGCCCTAGAAGCCAGAATTGGCTGACACTTGTAATACACTTCTAGGGGCAAAATTATAATTTTGACTATAAATAATAAAATGTGTCTTTTTCTATCACATATGTGTATTTCGTGTCTGTGATACATCCCTTGAGTTAATGATAATGATAATTTATATTTTCAAGAGCTAAAAATTTAAGACATGAATTTTCATTTATTAACTCATAAAAGGCTCCTGACCATAGGATCATCATGAGGATGGTGATTGATCCAGAAGATTAGTGTACAATCGCTTCTTCATAGTAGATGAGTCTTGAGTCTGCGGTGTAGAGATATCGGAGCGAGAGTATAGGTACTCGTTAAAGAACGAGGGCACTGAGCGTGACCACCTTGAGTAGTCATAAGGAAGTCTACCCTTCTCGTCAATGACTGACTCGAAGCTACAGTGGTATGTTTGGTTCTTTGACCTAAGGTGCATCGGTAGTTTACCTTGAGGATGTTATAGTTTGACTACACCATGACTCGATCTCCTAGCCATTTGGAACCCTGAGGTGTATGTTGGCTATAGCATGTTCATTGTAGGAATTGGATTGCACCAAGATGGAATCTATCTACCTCGGTGGATGAGGAGCAGCCCTATGATGATCATGAGAATCAAGTCCATAAGCCCATGGCCATGGCAGAAAGTGAAATAATGGAAAGAATTTCTATTAAGATTTTCATATCGGACTTGAATCGAATGATTAAATCATATGATAGGAATTAGGGTTTGATGAGTTCACCTTAACCCTAATTTGATCAGGGGCTCAAGATAGAAGAACTTAATCACACAAGTAGCTACACCAAGACGTTCATTTTCAGTTTTGATGGGTTGCCACTATGTACTGCTAGGTGTCACTGGTGGATTTTGGGAGCAATTAGAATGATTTAGATGATCGATCATTTCAGTTGTCTAAATCAAAAGAGTTCTAATCCATTGAAAGAAGTTTCGATGATGGAGATCATGATGTATCCCATTATCATATAGAATTGAACCTAAGTGGATCACACAAATAAAGGTTTGGATCTGGATATCATCAATTGGACTAATCTAGTTCAATTGATTTGAATTAGATTCAATTAGGTTCAAGAAAATCATGCTAGCACACGATTGAGCCTAACGTTCTCCTTTTATTATCATGAAAAGTTATCTCAACTGAGCCAAATCTATTTGTGCTCACTTAGGTACCTTTATCTAATCTAACTAAAGCTTGTCCAGGTCAGAAAGGATTGTCTTAATTTATAAGATAAATTTGAAGCAACACCTGCCATTTTCCATCATCTACTAATTCTTGTCCTTTAACTTTGGTCAAACATTGACCTTTGATCCTTAGACATCTGCCCATATGTCATGCACTTATTGGAGAGTAGATAGGGCCTTGTCCCTTCACTAGAATTTGGAAAGGAGGGGGTGCACGCCTAGGATGGTGTGCCTCCATGGATAGGGGCACCTGGAGTCCTATATAGATGGGACTCCAGGTTGCTTCTTAGATTCAACTTAGGTGACCCTTACCTATAGATTTTGACCAGTCTTAGGTGCCATCTAAGGATGAATCTATGGGGCTCTCATTAGATTGGGTCAGGTGATGTGATCCCACCAATTAGATTTAGATCTGATTGCACAAAGCAATGCGATTGAACGGGATGATGCAGCACTGCATGGCGCAGCAGGGTCTATAAATAAACCCTATCTACACCCAACTTTTATAGAGCTTTCTCCTAGCCATGACCCAAGGCTGCCCCTCTCCCTCCTTCATGCCATCTTCTGATCCTCTCTCTCCTCTCCACACCCAAGGAAAGTTGGGCTTTAGTTTGGTGCGATCCAAGCAAGAAAAGGCTGACGAGAAAAGGAAGAAGGCAGCACTACTGCAGAGACGGCAGTAGATCTTCGAAAGAAGTTTTGAAGATCCTTCAAATCAGATCCAGATTTAATTTTTAGAGATGTGATAAAGAAGGAGATCTCCAAATTTAGCCTAAGTGGATACCGATTGAGGCTAGGAGCTTGCGTGGCTAGATCCAGAACCTCAGACAATCAGTAGGATCATCAAAGGATAATCGGATTATCCAACAAACAAGATAACATTAATTTAGATTTAATTTAATTTAATTTTATTATTTATCAAATCATAAAATTAGATCTAAAAAGTATCAGATCTAATTTGGATCTAAGAGAAAATTTTTGAAATATGCTTCTCGATCCAATTAGATTTGAACGAACCTAACCAAGGAAATCAGGATTTTTCCTTCATAGTGGCCATGTTAGGAATAGGAGGAGAATCTCGTCCTAACGTGAGTAGGTCGAAGACCTTCGATTATTTAAGATAGGAAGAGGGGAGAGGCTCATTCAATGGCCCATCTATGCCCCTAGTACCATGTTAGGAATAGGAGGAGGACCTCGTCCTAACATGAGCAAGTCGAAGGCCTCGTTCATTTTAGACGACATGAGGGGAGAGGCTTGACAACGGTCCTTATGTGCCCCTATAGTCCATTAGAAATAGAAGGAGAACCTCATCCTAATGCGAGCAAAGTTGAAGACCTTCGATTATTTAAGACAGGAGGGGAGAGGCCCATTCAACGACCATCTGTGCTCTTATTGTCATGTTAGGAACAGGAGGAGGACCTCATCTTAACATGAGCAAGTTGAAGGCCTCGTTCATTTAGACGAGATAAGAGGAGAGGCCCTAACAACAACCCTTATGTGCCCCTATAGTCCATTAGGAATAGGAGAAGAACTTCATCCTAATGTGAGCAAAGTTGAAAGACCATCAATTATTTAAGACAGAGGAGGGAAGAGGCCCATTCAACGGCCATCTATGCCCCTATTGTCATGTTAGGAAATAGGAGGAGAATCTTATCCTAACATGAGCAGGTCGAAGCCCTCCAGTTATTTAAGACAGGAGGAGGAGAGAGGCCCATTCAATGGCCCATCTGTGCCCTATTGTCATGTTAGGAACAGGAGGAGAACTCATCCTAATGCGAGCAAAGTCGAAGACCTCTGGTTATTTAAGATAGGAGGGAGAGAGCGGCCCATTCAATGGTCCATCTATGCCTCTATTTTCATGTTAGGAATAGGAGGAGAACCTCATCCTAACATGAGTAGATTGAAGACCTCTGATTATTTAAGATAGAATGAGGAGAGAGGCCCATTCAACGATCCATCTGTGCCCCTATTGCGATGTTAGGAATAGGAGGATAATCTCGTCCTAATATGAGCAAGTCAAAGACCTCTGATTATTTAAGATAGGAAGAGGGGAGAGGTCCATACAATGATCCTAATGTGCCTCCACAGCCCGTTAGGAATTGGAGGAGAACCTCATCCTAACATGAGCAAAGTTGAAGGCCTCATTCATTTTAGACGAGGTGAGAAGAGAGATCCTGACAATGGCCCTTATGTGCCCCTACAATCCGTTAGGGATAGGAGGAGAATCTCATCCTAATGTGAGTGAAGTCGAAGGCCTCATTTATTATAGATAAGGTGAGAAGAGAGGCCCCAACTCGGCTGGAGATAAGATCTCCCCCAAGCTTCCACTTCAACTTCAACCTTGGTTGGAGATAAGATCTTTTCCAAGCTTCAACGTCAATAGGAGATAAGATCTCCTTCAACCTTGATTGAAGATAAGATCTCTCCCAAGCTTCAACATCAACTTCAACAGCAGATAAGATCTTCTTCAACCTCAGCTAGAGACAAGATCTCTCCCGAGCTTCCAGTTCAACGTCAAACTCATTTGGAGATAGAATCTCCCCTGAGCTTCAACTGCAACGTCAACAGGAGATAAGATCTCCTTCAACCTCGACTGGAGATAAGATCTCCTCCGAACTTCAACGTCTACGTCAACAGGAGATAAGATCTTCTTCAACCTTGGCTAGAGATAAGATCTCCCCCAAGCTTCAACGTCAATGACAATAGAGAGATAAGATCTTCTTCAACCTCAACTGGAGATAAGATCTCCCCCGAGCTTCAACGTCAATAGGAGATAAGATCTCCTTCAACCTTAGTTGGAGATAAGATCTTCTCTGAGCTTCAACGTCAACTTCAACAGCAAATAAGATCTCCTTCAATCTCAATTGTAGATAAGATCTCCTCCGAGCTTCCACTTCAACGTCAACCTCAACAGGAGATAAGATCTCCTTCAACCTTGACTGGAGACAAGATCTCCCCCGAGCTTCTACTTCAACATCAACCTCATTTGGAGATAAGATCTCTTTCGAGCTTCAACTGTAACATCAATAGAAGATAAGATCTCCCTCAACCTCAGTTAGAGATAAGGTCTCCTTCGAGCTTCAACCTGAATGAATGCAGAGTCCGAAAGAGGACTTCGGCAATTGCCTTTTTTGTACTTTCTTCTTTCAAATTTCAAACTCGAAAGTGGGGGGACTATTGTTAGGGATAAACCCCACTCCCATCGAAGTCTAGCCTGATGCTTAGCCCAATGCAATTGATAATCATGGAAGAGCTTTGATAGAAAATTCTCCTCCAGTGGTCAAACCCAAGCCAAACTTCTCTAGTGGCCAAACCTTAGCCGAACTCTTTCAGCCGACCAAACTCTTTCAGTGGCCAAACCTTAGCCAAACTCCTTCAGTCGGCCGAACTCCTCAGTGATCGAGCCCCAGTCGAACTCCTCTAGGAGCCAAACTCCTTTTAGATCTCTCCTTCAGTCAGATTCCTACAGTAGCCGAACTTCTTTCGGACTCTTTCTTCAGTCAGATTTCTACAGTAGCCGAACTCCTTTCGGACTTCTCCTTCAGTCGGACTCCTTTAGGAACCGAACTTCTTCTAGATCTCTCCTTCAGTCGGATGCCTACAGGAGTCGAACACCTTCTGGATCTCTCCTATAGTCAAATTTCTACGAGAGTCAAACTCCTCTCAGACTTCTCCTTCAGTCAGACTCCTCCAACAGCCAAACTTCTTCTGGATCTCTCCTTCAGTCGAATGCCTACAGGAGCCAAACTCTTTTCAGATCTCTCCTATAGTTGGTTTTCTCTAGGAGCTGGACTTCTTTTAAATTTGTCCTTCAGTCAAGTTCCTCCAGGAGCTGAACTCTTTCCAAACTCCTCCTTCAGTTGAATTTCTGCAGGAGCCAAACTCCTTCTGGATCTCCCCTTTAGTCGAATGCCTACAAGAGCCAAACTCCTTTCGGACTCTTCCTTCAGTCAGATTTCTATAAGAGCCAAACTCCTCCTGGACTTTTTCTTCAGTCGGACTCCTCTGGGAGACGAACTCCTTCTGGATCTCTCCTATAGTCAGATTTCTATAGGAGCCAGACTCCTTCCAAATTTTTTCTTCAATCGGATTCCACAAAGAGCTGAACTCCTTCTGGACTTCTCCTTCAGTCAGATTCCTTCAGTAGATTACTTTCAGATTTCAGCTAGCATTCCTTCTGGATGATCCCCTCTAGCCGTATCCCTTTTAGGAGTCCAAACTCCTTTGAAATTGATGTATGTTAAAGCTCGTCACCGACCAATGCCTGCTTCCTCTGAACTTTGATTACTGAATCTTAATGAATAGTCACTATTAGTCTGATGACACCTCTTCCTCTTCGTACTGAACCCCACATGGCTCCGTGCGGCTCAATATCGGACAGCTATGACTGTCGCCATTAGTCTGCTACAGACGATGCTCCTCTCGTATTATCCTAAGGAGCCAGCTATCGGACGGCTATGACTGTTACTGTTGATCTGCTACAGGCAGTGCCCCTCTCATGCGGTCCCAAGCGGCTAGCTATCAGACAGCTATGGCTATCACTATTAGCTTTGGGCTCCATCTACAAAAGGGACCCTCTAGATATGTTTTCTTTAAGCTCTCTTCTTCTTCCCAAAACTCTGTGGAACTCTTTTCTGAGCACTCCATTTTTGTTGGCTAGAAGAGCTAACTTGATCGTCGGAGGGTCCTGCCAGAGCCACCACCACCGACTTTGAATGAAACTTTATTTTGTAGGTCACCGACGATGACCTCATCTTCCTCGACTCCAGCTCGATCCGACATCAACCAGATTCTACACCAACAAGATGCTAGCCATGCAAGATTAAATAAACCAATTTGAAAGAAATAATATATGGACTCTTGCAAACAGACTCATGGACCATCCAATAATCGGCACAAAATGGGTATTTAGAAATAAATTGGATGAACATGGTAATGTTGTAAGAAATAAAGCAAGACTAGTTGCTAAGGGATATAATCAAAAAGAAGAAACCAACTTTGATGAAATATATGCATCTGTAGCAAGATTAAAGGCAATTAGATTGTTACTTGCTTTTGCTTGTTGCATGAATTTTAAACTATTTCAAATAGATGTGAAAAGCACCTTTTTGAATGGTTATATTACTGAAAAAATTTTGTAGAACAACCTCTTGGTTTTGAAAATCACTCACTTCCCAACCATGTGTATAAATTAAACAAAGCTCTTTATGGACTTAAGCAAGCACCTAGAGCATGGTATGAAAGAATGAGCAAATTTTTACTACATAATAATTTTATTAGAGGAAGTGTTGACACCACTCTATTTTAAAAAATAATAATAATGACCTTCTTGTGGTTCAAATATATGTGGATGACATCATATTCGGAGCTACTAATGAAATTTTTTGTCAAGAGTTTGCTAGGTTGACGCAGGATGAATTCGAAATGAGCATAATGGGAGAGCTGAACTTCTTCCTTGGACTACAAATCAAACAATCGAAGGAAGGCATCTTCATGAACGAAACAAAGTACATCAAGGAGATGCTAAAGAAGTTTGGCATGAAAAATGAGAAAGAAATCGGCACTCCCAAGAGCCCCTCATGCAAACTTGATAAAGATGAGAATGGTAAGAATGTGAATGAAAAGCTCTATAGAGGTATGATAGGATCCCTACTTTATTTAACTGCAAGTAGACCTGATATACTATTTAGTGTATGCATGTGTGCAAGATTTCAACCTAATCCTAAAGAATCACACTTACTAGCTGTTAAGAGAATTTTTAGATATTTAATTTACGCATATAACTTAGGATTTTGGTACTCAAAACAATCCTCCATTGAATTGATTGGATACACTGACACAGACTATGGAGGATGTAAAATTAATAGAAAGTATACCAGTGGCACTTGGCAATTTTTAGGATTGAACTTGATCTCTTAGTATAGTAAAAAGCAAAACTCTATAGCACTATCAATAGCTGAGGTCAAATATATTACTGTGGGGAGTTGCTGTGCTCAAATACTTTAGATCAAGTAGCAACTCGAAGACTTTGGAATTAAGCAAAATAAAATTTCTATTAGATGTGACAACACTAGTGCCATAAATCTGACAAAAAATCTCATTCAACATTCAGGAACTAAACACATTAAAATTAGATATCACTTCATTAGAGATCATGTATAAAATAATAACATTGTACTTGAATTTGTCATAACTAAAAATCAACTAACTGACATTTTTACAAAATCTCTAAATGAAGATAGATTCTCAAAAATCTAGGGTGAACTTGGTATTTGTGATCCTCTTTAATAATGTATAATCTTAAATTTATTGGATCATTTTTAACCTCCTCCCATCATTCCTAACACCCCTTTTTCCATCCTAAAAATTCAAGAAAAATTGGCTTGAAATTCCTCCTATATTCTGATTTTTTCCTCCTGTGCTCGAGAAGTCTTGGGTTTTCATGAGACCTCTCGATTGGATTTCGAGGCCTCTCATGCTAAATGCGAAGCTCTAAAAGTTTTCGAGACATCTCATCATCAAGACAAGAGCTCTCGATTCATGGGGGCCCTCTTTTTAAAATTGATCTACGGTCCCATGTTCCATTCTTTCATTCCACTTGTCCAAGACCTCTCCTCCATTCTCTTCAAAACTCTCCTCCTTTCCTCAAAATCCCTTCAAATTATCCTCTCTTGTCCATTCCCTCCAAACCTTGGCCTCCAATGGCTCCATAGAAGAGATCGCTCGCCGCTCAAAGACCCTCTGTCATGCCATCGACTGAAGTTAGGGCTAAACGACAGCATGACATGGATCAATCATTTCCATCTACATCATCATCTTGTACCTGACTTTTTGTTGCTACTAGGATAGTTCCAATGGACCGCTGTGTGGACATCGCTTACCTTGATCAGAAGCACTTTCGTATTGGGTCCTGGATCCGATAGCAAAGTTGGAAAAAGCTCTGTACCCTAGAGATAAACATTTATCCAGACTTAATAAAAGAATTTTTTGACCACACTAGTTTTGAGCATGGGTCGAAGGTGGAATCTATTGTGAAAGGAGTGCATATTTCTTTAGTTGAGAGAAAAATAGGATAGCTCCTTGAAGTGCCTAGGGCTAGGATCAGTAATCTAAACTTATTTGATAAAACTGAAGCCCTTAAGTGTCTTAGAAAGGAAAAAGGTTGATGAAAATCTTCAATTTGTTTCACATCTTCTTTCGATCGAAATGAGATTACTGCTATCCTTCATTAGTCATATTATTTTTTCTAAAGTTGGAAGACATGACTGGGTTGGAAAAAGAGAACTTGGAGTCATGTTCTTTATGGTGACTTGAACTCCCATCAACTTTCCCTCTCTCATGCTACAACAACTGAAGGATATAACCAGCAAGAGCAAGGCATGTTTACCCTATGGAATGATCTTTACCTTAATTTTCAAGGACTTTCAACTTAATTTAGAAGGTGAAGATTTCAAAAAGCTGGCTCACATAGACTACATCAATGAGGAAACATTGAACTAGATGAAATTTACAAAAAAGGATGATAAATGGGTGAGGGCAGATGAACGTGCTGCAATCGAGCCTGAAGAATACAGATCTCCATCCCCTTTGCCATCACCATCTACTGGACCCTCCTTCACTACACTAGGATCTACATACTCTATTTAGGTGCCTCCTTGTCCTGCTCTAGCTCCTCCCTCAGCTTTTGATCAAGATCTATTAGTTGAAAGGATGGTAGAAGTACTGGTTCAGAAAGGATCTAAAAGGTTTATGAATATACTATCCAGTGTGAGGCATCAACTTTTAGTAAGCATTGAAGAGTAAAGGATATCCAATGAGGGTCAAATAGAAATGCTTAGTCAACAAATCAGTGGACTATCCAAAGGTTAGAAATTTTAGAGGAGCAGTATAAAACATCATCTTAAATTGAACTACTCCTATCCGACAATGCTAGGATTGCACAGAGACTTGAAGAGAATATCACTATTCAGTGCACCACAGCTGAGGTCCTCATTTTTACTCTACGGCAGATTTTGAGTCAGACTTCTTCTTCTTCTGGACCATCATCTTCTTTTAAACCATCACCATCTCCTAGACCTACTCCTCACTTATCCTTAACTAGACCCAAAGCTTCATCTGAATCCATCATTGAGTTCCTCTCTGATGAGGACTAGGTCCAGTTTCTCTTTTGTTTTAACTTTTGATTTAGGTATGTTGGTATAAGATTCATTTTTTATAAACCAACATACACCTCTAACTATGTAGTATTAAATCTTGAAATGGAATCAATCCTTTTTATATTCTTGCCTTATTTATCTTTTTTATGAGCCTTTCATTGTTGTGATTTTGATGATGACAAAAAGGGAGAGAAATATTAAGAAAAATATGTAAATATATAATCAATTCAAACTAAAATACAAAATAGGGAACTTTTTAGAAAATGAATTGTTTCAATTGATCAAATGCAAATCTTATTCATTTCATATTATTCATTTCATAAGAGCATATATTAAGGGGGAGAATGATTATTCAAATCTTATTCATTTATAAGAGCATACATTGAAGGGGAGCTTCAGCACAAGAACTTTACATTCATTAGTTCATGACATTCATATTTCTTATAATTATTTTATGGATTGCTTAATATTTTGTCACCATGAAAAAAGGAGAGATTGTTGAATCCCCTAAGTAATTTTGATGATGACCAAACATTAAAGCAAATGATTACTAATATATTTTATTTTAAATATTTCAATATCAGAAGAAAGAGAGCTCTTTGACCAAATAAGAAAGACATTAAGTAAAAATCAATCAAAATTTAAATCTTCTTGTATGGAGCAAAAATTCTCTCAAAATTATCTTAGAGTAGTCTTTGAGACATCTCGAAATTTTTTCAAGAGCTCTTGAGTGGACTGGCATGCCCTAAGCACTGTTCTAGCACGATTTCGAGAGGTCTCGAGAGCTCTCAATCTCAAGCGATAGAAATCTAGTTTTTGTGCCTTAAGAGCGAGAGGTCTTGTAGGATTTCTGAGAGGTCTCACAGTCTCCGTGAGACGTCTCATTCAGAATTGAGAGGTCTCGATCTCAAACGAGCCATTTTTTTTCAAAAAGATGATTTTTTATGAGACTAAAAGTGAGAGCTCTCCTATTCAAACCAAGAGGCCCCATAACTTGGCGAGATGTCTCGAGACAAACCAAGAGTTTTCGAGACTTGATGATAATTTTTTAATGGGGCATTCTAGATCAGACTTTTTTGACTCCAATGGCTAGTTGTTGCTCTCCAATGTTCGGATTTTACTTTTTCTGAGCTCCAATCATCATCAGAAGAGAGGGAATGCTATAGATATAAAAGGAAGAAGGCTTATTCATTATCAAAAAAAAGAAAAATGAGAGAAAAGAAAAACATGCTCTATTCTTGAATGGAAATCCTCATTTTCAATCAATCTGTTCTCTCAAGCATTGAAGAATCCTCAAGTGCATTAACTCCATGGATTTAAAGAGGCTTTCAACAAACTATAAGGATGACTTTTTAGCTCATTCGAAGGGGCTTTTTGAGTTGAAAAATTTTCTTTCCCCTTTTCATGTATTTGGTTTCAGCAAGGTCTAAAACTTGAGTTTTAGGATATTTCTCCTCTTTTGTTTATTCAGATTGGTTTATCTAATTCTTGTAAGGATTGTGGTTGGTGAACCTAGGAAAAAACCAACTGGATTATTGCATAGTGAGCCTAAAAAAACTATCTGACTATAATCTTAAGGGATTATAGTAAAATTTTTAAGAGTTTACTTGGGGAGTGGATGTAGGTGCTGGGAGTGCACCGAACCACTATAAAATCCTCTTGTGTATGTGCTCTAGCTTGTGTCTTCTATTTGCTCTCACATTTGATTCACTTAGAATTTAATCTTTAATCATCGCACATATTTATTTAAATTTTTGAAAATCCAATTCACCCCCCCTCTTAGGTTGTTGATCTAGGCAACAGAGGAGCTTCGCCATGCCACCCCAACTCACCATGATGATATCTATACCGATCCTCCCTTTTTTGCTAAGATCATGAAAGAACATATCCCATCAAACTTCAAGTTACCCTAGTTTGAGACCTACGATGGGACGATCTGATCGACCACCTGAAGATCTTTCGGATGATGATACTGCTTCATGGCATGTTAGATGCCATCCCGTGCTGAGCTTTCCCATCTATCTTGAAAAAAGTAGCAAAAAATTGATATTCGAGCCTCAAGTCGGGTACGATCTTCTCTTTTGACCAAATGAGCCATCAGTTTCCAGGTCATTTCATAAGCAGCCGACATCCAAGATGAGATTTGGATTCCCTCATCAACATAAAGTAGAAAGAGGAGGAGTCCATCCAAGCTTACATCAGCCGCTTTAATGCTGCTATGTTGGAGGTCAAGAACTTGGACCAAATTATAGCCAAGGCCGCACTAAAAGATGGTCGATAGAAGAATGATCTTCTATCTTTTCTAAAAAGAAAGTACCCTAAAAATTTTGCTAATATGTTGGTCTAGGCCAAAGGTTATGCCTGAGTGGAGGAGGCTTTCAAACTAAAGGATGACGAGGCCGTGAGAAAGTGGTGAGCGGATGAACTCGACAAGCCCACACCTGAAAGAAGGCCGAGTGAAGCTTGACCATGCTCCCATACTCCTCCCGAGTGTAGATGAGTCCGAACTCCTAGAGCTTATCAGTAGGAAAGTCCAGATTGGAAGACCTAGTGGAACTCTCCTCCCAGAAGATTCAATAACTATGCTCCCTTGAATACCTCAAAGACTCAGGTGCTAATGAAGATAAGGGAGCAGCTGGCGGAGCCTGAGAGGATGTGGACTCATCCAACCAAGTGCATCCCTAACAAGTACTGCCTTTACCATCGTGATCACGGTCATGACATAGATGAATGCATCTAGCTTCAGGATGAGATCAAGGTGCTGATCAGGAGAGATCGGCTGGATTGGTTCTTCAAGCATCGATCGAAGAAGAGAGAAGATCATCCGAGAGCCCCACCACAACCTGAACTGCCTCAATAGGACGAGCCCCAAGGATATCGTCTTAGAGTCATCAACACTATCATTGAGAGACATCAGCGATGGGAGGACAGCGGATCAGTAGAGCTGGTGAAGAGATAGCGAACTAAAGAACCCATCATCTTCATTGAAGAAGATGCCTAGAGAGTTCAGCTTTCGCATAATGACGTAGTTGTAGTTACTTTAAATATTGCTGATTATGATGTATGTCGTATTTTAATTGATAATAAAAGCTCCGTTAATGTCTCATTTTATGATTCTTTTTTCAAAATATCCATATCCGATGATAGGATGGATCCGATGAATTTTCCATTGGTAGGATTCACAGATGGTGCAGTGCCGGTGGAAGGAATAATAACATTGCATATGATAGCTAGCTGATACCCAAAGCAATCTATGGCATAAGTCAATTTTTTGGTAGTCAAAGCCCCTTCTGCCTATAATGCGATCCTTGGTCGATCCTATTTCAATTTACTTCGAACCATAGTTTCTACTTACTATCTGAAAATGAAGTTTCCAACCAGGCATGGAGTTGGGGAGGTCCTAGAAGATCAGGCACTAGCTCGGCATTGTTACAATAATGCCTTACAGGAAGGAAGACATGCAGACCTTTGTTCGATGGATGGGCTTGATGCTCGTGACGATCTATCTGAAGAAAGAGGAGAACCCATCGATGACCTTGAGGAGATTCTTCTAAATGATGAAAATAAAGAGCATACTATGAAGATTAGCTTGAACCTAAAAGGAGAGATTAAAAAGCAGCTCGTCACATTCTTGCAAATGAATGTAGATATCTTCGCCTGGGTGCCTGCAGACATGCCCACGATCGATGCAGAAGTCATGGAGCACCGCCTAGGTGTGGATCTTAAGCGATGATCGATAAAATAGAAAAAATACAGTTTCTTATCGAAGAGGCAGAAGGCTATAATGGATGAAGTCGACAAACTCCTTAAGATGGGATTCATTCGAGAAGTGCTTTACCCGGACTAGATTGTGAATGTTGTCCTAGTTAAAAAGGCAAATGGCAAATGGAGGATGTGCATAGACTTCACAGACTTAAACACAGTCTGCCCAAAAGATAGCTATCCTCTGCCCAGGATCGACGAACTGGTGGATGCGACTTTAGGCCACGAGCTTCTCACTTTTATGGATGCCTTTTTTTATTATAATCAAATCCAGATGGCACTAGAGGATGAGGAGAAAACTATTTTTATTACTGATCATGGTTTTTATTATTACAGGGTTATGCCATTTGGGCTTAAATTTGTAGGTGCAATATACCAACACCTGATAAAATAAAATTTTCAAGAAGCAGATCGACTGCAACATGGAGTTCTATGTAGATGACATATTGGTTAAAAGCCGATCTTTGCCAAATCACATCACCAACCTTAAGGAGATCTTCAATACCCTCTAAAAGTATAAGATAAAGTTGAACACCATGAAATATGCTTTCAGAGTAACCTCAAAAAAGTTCTTGGGATTCATGATGTCAAGCTACGGCAACGAGGCCAACCCAAAGAAGATCAGAGCCATTCAGAAAATGACTGCTCTAAAAATAATAAAAAAAGTTCAACGCCTCACAGGCAAAGTAGTAGCTCTGAATCGCTTCATGTTAAGGTTGGCAGAGCGCTGCATGCCCTTCTTTCAAGTACTCAAGCAGCCCAAGAATTTCAATTAGACTCTCAACTGTCAAAGGGTTCTTGAAGAATTGAAGAGCTATCTCAGCTCACCCCCACTGCTTGCCAAATTTGAACCTGAAGAAGAACTGCTCCTATACCTCATCGTATCTCCTATAGCTGTTGGAGCCATACTAGTCAGAGAAGAAGCAAAAATTCAGAAGTTAGTCTACTATATAGGCAGAATCTTGAGGGATGCAGAAACAAGGTATACCAAATTAAAAAAACTAACCTATGCCTTGTTGATTATAGTCGGAAAGCTCCGACCTTACTTTCAGGGGCATCCTATTACTCTCCTTACTGATCAACCCATCAAGATGGTTCTTCATTGACCCAATACCTCTGGCAGAGTGGCAAAGTGGATGATTGAGCTGACTAAATTCGACATTCATTTCCAGCTTTGCTCATCCATTAAAGCTCAAATACTGATCGATTTCATAGTGGAGTGTACTATTCTGGAAGAGACCGAATTAGAGCATCAAGAAGTTTTTATCCCTGGCTTCCTGAAAGAGAAGGCCAATCTTCCTAAAAACTTTTGGGCACTGTATGTAGATAGTTCATCCAATGCCTTCGGGATAGGTGCATATTTGATTCTCATCAATCCGAAAGGAGTTATAGCAGACTATGCATTATTCTTTAACTTTTCCACCACTAACAATGGAGTGGAGTATGAGGCCCTGCTTGTATGAATGAGGATAGCCAAAGAACTGGGAGTGCAACATTTGAAGATCTATGGTGACTCTTGGCTGGTGGTGGAACAAGTTAATAACTCCTTTGAAGCCCGGGAGAAAAGTATGAAAAAATACTTGAAAAAAATGAAGAGTCTAAGTTCGGCATTTGATAATTTTGACATTCAGTAGATCCTTAGGATGGAGAACACTAGAGCCGATCTCCTCTCTAAGCTGGCCACCTTAGCCCCAAACGAACTACCAAAAGAAGTCCTTTTTGAGGTCCTACAATGCCTGAGTTTGAAAGAGCCCTAGGCGATAATGCAAGATAATCATGAGCCCAGCTGGATCAACCCATTGATAGCGTATCTTAAGAAAGGAATTCTTCTCAGAGATCAAAAAATAGTTCAAAAGTTGAGAAATCAAGCTTCCTGCTATATTTTATATGAAAGCAAGTTGTATAAGAGGTCGTACTTCTTACCACTCCTCAAGTGTCTTTGACCTTTAGAAGCCAGCTATGCCTTGAGGAAAGTCCACGAAGGGATTTGCGAAAATCATTTGGGGGCAAGATCCTTGTCATATAAGTTGCTCCATCAAGGATACTATTGGCCGACCATGCATCAAGATGCGGTGGATAATGTGAGAAAGTATGATAGGTGTCAAAGAAATGCAAATATTCAGAGATAGCCAGCTTCACAGCTTACATCGCTGAGTGCCCCTTGGCCATTCGCATAGTGGAGGATGGATATACTTAGACCTTTTCCAATAGAATCTGGGCAATGAAAGTTTTTGCTAGTGGTAATGGATTATTTTACTAAGTAGATCGAAGCCAAACCGTTAGCAAAAATCACTAAGGCTAAAGTATAGGACTTCATCTGAAAGTCAATTATTTATAGGTTTGATCTACCTCAAATGCTAATCACTGATAATAGGCATCAGTTCGTAGGTGTGAAGTTCGCTGAGTTTTGTGAAGGTTTGTATATATCTCACCATTTTACATTAGTGACTCATCCAAAAGCAAATGGTGAGATAGAAGTGACTAATAGAACTTTTCTTCAAGGGATAAAGGCCAGGCTTAAAAGAGCAAAAGGAATATGGGTGGACGAACTCTATCACGTGCCCTGGGCTTACCAAGCCACTCAAAGGTTACCCATTGGAGAAACACCCTTCGCGTTGGCCTTTGGAATGGAGGTGGTTATCCCAGTCAAGCTTGAACTCCCCTTAGCACGAGTAGAGGCCTTCAATGAATAAAGTAACTTGAAGGACCATAGAGCTAACCTTGATTTGCTAAAGGAAAAGAGGAAAAAGGTTCAGATTCGAATGGCAACTTACAAGCAAAGGATAGCCCGCTACTACAACTCGAGAGTCAGAAACAAAATCTTCAGAATAGGAGATCTTGTACTTCGATGAGCAGACATTTCACGGTCTCTAAATCAAGAAACGTTTGCCCCTAACTGGGAAGGTCCTTACGAAGTGGTGAAAATTATTCGACTAGGAACATATTATTTAAAGAAGCTCAGAGGATCTATGCTCCCATGATTTTGGAATTCAAAAAATCTACGAATATACTATCAGTAATTCAATCCTAATAAAATCCTTTATTTCAATATTTTTGTTTCTTAACACTAAATCATGTGATGACAGGACATGATCCGACCAAATTTTGCCAATAAACAAAGCAGAAGACCTCTGATTATTTAAGATAGGAGGAGGAAAGAGACCCTTTCAATGGCTCTTTTGTGTCCCTATATCTTTGTTAGGGACAAAAGGAGGACCTCTCCCTAATGAAGGAAGGCCAATCCCATCAGAAATGGGAGGAGAACCTCATCCTGATAAAGAAATAAAAAAGGCCAATCATGTTGAAAACTGGAGGAGAACCTCATCCTGACATGGATAAAGACTTTCGATTATTTAAAATAGGAGGAGGGGAGAGACTCTTTCAACGATCCTTTTGTGCTCTTATACCTTTATTAGGAATAGGAGAAGAACCTCGTCCTAACAAAGAAAAGCCAACCCCATCAGGAATAGGAGGAGAACCTCATCCTGATAGGAGGATAAAGAAGGCCAACCATGTTAGAAACAAGAGGAGAACCTTATCCTGACATGGATGAAGATCTCTGATTATTTAAGATAGGAGGAAGGAAGAGACCCTTTCAACGGTCCTTTTGTGCCCCTATACCTTTATTAGGGATAGGAGAAGGACCTCATCCTAACGAAGGAAGGCCAATCCTGTCAGAAACAGGAGGAGAACCTCATTTTGATAGGGGGACAAAGAAGGCCAACCATGTTGGAAATAAGAGGAGAACCTCATTTTGATACGGATGAAGACCTTCAATTATTTAAGATAGGAGGAGGGGAGAGACTCTTTCAATGGCTCTTTTATGCCCCTATACCTTTATTAGAAATAGGAGAATGATCTTGTCCTAACAATGGAAGGCCAACCCTATCAAAAATAGGAGGAAAACCTTATCTTGACCAGGGGACAAAGAAGGCCAACCATGTTAGGAACATGAGGAGAATCTCATCCTAACATGGATAAAGTCCTTCGATTATTTAAGACAGGAGGAGGAGAGAGGTCCTTTCAACGGCCCTTTTGTACTCCTATATCTTTGTTAGGGATAGGAGGATCTTGCCCTAATAAAGGAAGGCCAACCCCATCAGAAATAGAAGAAGAATCTTGTCCTGACAGGGGGACAAAGAAGGCCAACCATGTTCAAAATAGGAGGAGAACCTCGCCTTGAAATAGATGTGAAGAAAAAAATCCTATTTTTTGGATCAGATTTGTTCAGATCTGATCGGATCAAGAGAGATATTTTAAGAATTTTTCTCTTGAATTCAGATCAGATCGGATCAAGAGAGATATTTTAAAAAAAATTTTCTTGAATTTAGATCAGATCTGAGACTTTTTAGATCTGATATTATTGATCTAATAAAAAAATAAAATAAAAATAAAAGATAAATTAAATCTAAATTAATTTTATCTTGTAGCGGATAATCAGATTATCCTATGATGATCCTGATGTCTTTTTGAGGTTCTAGATCTAGCCATGCAAGTGCCTGATCTCTACCGACATCCACTTGGGTAAGATCTGAAGATCTTCTCTTTCTTTATTACTTCTTCAATATCAGATCTGAATTTGATTTGGAGGATCTTCAAAACTTCTTTTGAAGATCGGGTGTCGTCTCTTACAATAGTGCTGCCTTCTTCCTTTCTCGTCACCTTTCTCTTGCTTGGATCGCACCAAATTGAAGCCCAAAGGTTCTTGGGCGTGGATACGAGAGAGAGGACCTGAAGATGGCATGAAGGAGGGAGAGGAGCAGCCTTGTGGCATGGGCAATGGACTAGAGATTTGAATCCTAGGCCTAGATAGGGTTTTGTTAGATATATGTACCCTAGAAGCCAGAATTGGCTGACACTTGTAATACACTTCTAGGGGTAAAATTATAATTTTGACTATAATGAATAAAATGGGTTATTTTCTATCACATATGTGTCTGTGATACATCCTTTGGGTTAATGGTAATGATAATTCATATTTTCAAGAGTTGAAAATTTAAGACATGAATAATCATTATTAACTCATAAAATGCTCCCGACCATAGGACCATCACGAGGATGGTGATTGATCCGGAAGGTTGGTGTACAATCGCTTCTCTTTAGTAGATGAGTCTTGAGTCTACGGTGTGGAGACACCGGAGCGAGAGTATAGGTACTCGTTAGAGAACGAGGGCACTGAGCGTGACCACCTCGAGTAGTCATTAGGGAGTCTACCTTCTCGTCAATGACTGACTCGATGCTGCAGTAGTGTGTCTGGTTCTTTGACCTGAGGTGCATCGGCAGTTCACCTTGAGGGTGTTATAGTTTGACTACACCATTACTCGGTCTCCTAGCCATATGGAACCCTGAGGTGTATGTTGGCTATAGCATGTTCATTGTAGGAACTGGATTGCATCAAGATGGAATCTATCTACCTCGGTGGTAGAGGAGCAGCCCTATGATAATCATGAGAATCAAGTCCAAAAGCCCATGGCCATGGCAGAGTGAAATAATAGAAAGAGTTTCTATTTAGATTTTCACATTGGACTCGAATCGAATGATTACATCATATGACAGAGACTAGGGTTTGACGAGTTTACCTTAACCCTAATCTGATCGGGGCTCAAGATAGAAGAACTTAATCACACAGGTAGCTGCACCAAGAGGTTCGCATTCAGCTCTGATGGGTTGCCACCATATACTGCTAGGTGTCACTGGTGGATTTTGGGAGCAATTAGAATGATTTAGATGATCGATCATTCTAGCTGTTCGAATCAGAAGAGTTCTGATCCATCGAAAGGAGTTTCGATGATGTCGATGATAGAGATCATGACATATCCCATTACCATACAGAACTGAACCTAACTGGGTCACACAAACAAGGGTTTGAATCTGGTGATCATCAATTGAACTGATCTAGTTCAATTGATCTGAATGAGATTCAATTAGGTTCAAGGAAATCGTGCTAGCACTCGATTGAACCTAACGTTCTTCTTTTACTATCATAAATAAGTTTGTCCTGACTGAGCCAAAGGAGTTTGTGCTCAATCAGAGGCCTTCATATGGTCTGACTGGAGGTTGTCCAAGTTAGAAAAGGTTGTCTTATTTTGTAAGACATTACCTGCCATTTTTGGTCACCTGCCATTTCTTGTTCTTTGACTTTGGTCAAAAGTCTACCTTTGACTGGTCAAACGTTGACCATTGACACTTTGACTTTTGACCACATGTCACATGCACCTATTGGAGAGCTGGTGGGGGCCTGTCCCCCTGCCAGAACCTGGCAAGGAGGAGGGCGCATGCCTAACCTGACAAGGAGGAGGGTGCACGCCACCCTAGGCGTGCGCCCAAGTTGGAGGCGCCTAGGAGTCCTTGTTGGACAAGGACTCCACCTCCCTTTTGGATTCCAATTAGAGTTCTTCTAAGAATCCAGTTTGACTGGTCTTAGGCACCCTCTAAGGAGGAATCCAGGGGACTCTATTTTCACCAATCAGATTTAGATCTGATTTCACAAAGGGTTGTGATTGGTTGGGAAGAAGAGAAGTTGGATCACAGTCAGTCTATAAATAAGACCCTGCGCCCAACTCAAATTAATGAGATGATTGAATCAGAATTCCCACATGCCCCAAGGCTGCCTCTCCCTCTCCTTCCTCCATGCCAAAGCTTCTTCTCCCTCTCCTCTCCACGTCCAAAATAGTTTTGGAGCTTGGTTGGTGCGATTCCAGATCAAAGAAAGGCGATCAAAAGCAAGAAGGCTGCGCTGCTGCAAAGGACGACTGCTGATCTTCAAAAAGAGTTTTGAAGATCCTCCAGATCAGATCCAGATCTGATTTTTGGAGATGTGATAGAGAAGAAGAGGATCTCCAGATCCAAGCCTGAGTGGATACCGGTAGAGGCCAGGCACTTGCGTGGCTAGATCCAGAACCTTCCGCTGCATACAGGATCATCAACAGGGTAATAGGATTACCCAAATCAGGTAAATTAAATTTGATTTAATTTATCTTATTTTATTTTATTTATTAAAATAATAAGAATTAGATCTAAAATATCTCAAGATCTGATTAGATCAAAGAGAAAAATTTTTGAAATATATCTCTTGATCTGATCAGATCTGAACGAACCTGGACCGGGAAATCAGGATTTTCCTTCAACTGGTATCAGAGCCAAGGTTCTAAAATTGTTTAGATCTGATTTTAAATTTATTTTAATTAGAAAATAAGTGATTTTAGATGTCACATGAGATGTGATCAGATCTGAAATCAGAAAAAATTAAAATTAAATGATTTGGATCTAAGATTAGAAAATATGCATGACTAGTTCTAAAATAGAATAGTTCTATAGAATAGTCTTGCATGTTTTTGATTTAATTCTGATTAAATCATATTTTAGATCTATTTATTTACTATTTTTTGATATTATAATGGTTATAATAACATCTAAAAAATAGCAAATAAAAATTATTTAATTTTAAACATCATATGAGATATGATTGATGCATGTCTAGACTAGTTGTAGAATAGTTCTACATAATTGTCTAGATTAGAATTTATTTTGATTAAGATCAATTTAAATCTAATTTTTTAGATTATTATGAGATAATTTAGATCTGAAAATATGCATGATTCGATACATGAGATGTATGCAAAATATGCCATGATTAGATCTAATTTGTATATGAGATATATGATATAGATCTAAAACTATGTTTTGTAGTATTGACATGTTCCTGATTAAGGCGTTCCTCTTGGCCGTCCGGTCATAAGAATGAAGAAGGGTTTAAAGGCCCTCTCTTCCATTCGATGGGGTGTTCTTATGATGTGTAGGGGTGCTGCGTGTTCGTCCTTAATCAGAAATCCAAAACTTACTTTCTGCAAAACCCTAGATCCTGAAACCCTAGGATTTATTGTGCATATTTTGTTTATGAACCCTACTTAATTAAGAATTAAGATTATGGAATATTAATTAGGTCTAAAATTGAGAATTTTCAGATCTAAGACATATTCATAATACTGGGTTCGGGCTTGGGTAGCTCAATTAGGTCTAAGCGGTTGATCAAACCGAATCAAGAGTTGGTTAGATGGGATCAACAATGCTTAAATTGACCAGCCTAATAGGATTAAGTCTGGGTCAAGATCGAGTCACGATCAAGCAAGACCTATTTAGGCTCAGAGGTTAGAGTCTGGATTGTAGGCTAACCCAATTGGTTCTGGCTCAACAATTTGGTGTCTAAGGTAAGTTTGGCACATAGACGACCGACTGGTTTTTAATTGGAAGCTACTCGACCTGAATGCGTTCTTGTACGAGTTAATGGCATATTCCTTCCACCGGTCTCACTTACCTGGCCATATCTGTTGACACAGTTCTGATCTGAGGTGGTCAATAATCCGAGCTAACCCATGCCACTAGGTTAGTCATAATTGTTATGACTATGAGCCAAGTCTAGTTTAATGAGACCTGAATCAATTCTCCCTAAGAAAAGATTAAGTCTGAGGTCTTCCACCATTGTAGATGTGCGGGCCCTTCCCGGGGTTGATTGTTCTCGGCTGGATACAGTGGCTCAGTTGCACCGGGAAGATGCAACCATGTCTATTAGGCATTGGATGCTATGGGCTGGAGGATGAGTTGGGCTCAATATTTGGATACGGTGAGAGACTCAATTAGGAACCCAGTCTATGCAAATGGTGGGTCTGACTTAACTAAGGAGTGGATCAATATTTCGGATACGGTGAGATTCATGAATTAGAGACCAAGTTTGGGTGCACCATGATTAGAGAATCATTGAACAAGAGTTGTTCACTCATTGGCTAACCCATCACCAATAACTGTTAGGTGAGGTGATGAGTCAGTTGGTGAGACCGCACCACCCACTAGAAATCATTAATCATGGAGATTTTTCGCATCTCTACAGAGGGAGTGTAGGGATCCGAGAAAATAGTGGGAGCTAATTTGTTTAAAAATAAAATCCCTAAAACAAATTGGTCAAGTCAAAATTACAGTATCTAACTAGAATCTTTGACTCTCTACAGGAAAATGTCTGCGTCCAACCCATTGGCACGTATCCTGGACACACATAGACTGACTGGACCCAATTATAAAGATTGGCTCAGGAACTACAAAATTAGTTTTGGGTTCGAGAAGTTAACCCATGTTTTGGACCAGGACCCTCCCACCTTACCAGCCCGTCCATCCACTGAACAGAGAGCGTCTCTGGAAAAATGGATAGACGAAGATAATAAGGCCAGATATTACATGTTGGGCTCGATGTCTGATGAGCTCCAGCGCCAACATGAAGATATCGGGACTGCTCGCCAAATGTTGGCTCACCTGCAGGAGATGTTTGGTGAACAGAGTCGCGCAGCCAAATATCAAGTCACGAAATGACTTTTTAAGGCTAAGATGCGTGATGGGCAGTCAGTCCAAGATCACTGTCTGACAATGATCAAGGACATGGAAGAGCTTGAGAAGCTCGGTGTGAAGTTAGACTTGGATCTGCAGAACGATATTATTCTGCAATCCTTGACTGATGCATATGGGCAATTCATCATGAATTACCACATGCATAAACTTCAAAATTCCTTGGCCGAATTAATGAATATGCTGGTTACCGCTGAGCTTTCTATGAAAGGTTCTAAAGGCTCAGTTCTTGCTATGGAACGGACTTCTTCCAAAAGAAAGTCTTATGGAAAGAAAAAGAAGTCTGTGAAAAAGCAAAAGGTGGAAGGATCAAAGAAGAAGAAGGCAGAGCCGAAGAAGAAGGCCGATGGTCAAAGGAAAGTGTTTCCATTGCAACAGCGACGGCCATTGGAAGCGGAACTGCCCTACTTACCTGGCCACCCTGAAGAACAAGAAGGAAGGTCCTTCTGGAGGTATGCTCGTTATTGAGTCTAACCTTACGGATTTCTTCTGCATCCAGTTGGGTGCTTGACTCTGGTTCTAGTGCTCATCTGTGCACTTCTATGCAGGGTCTTGAGGATAGCAGGAGGCTGAGGGATGGAGACATGATCCTACGCATCGGTAATGGAGCAAGAGTTGCTGCAGTAGCCGTGGGAACATACCCTCTTCGATTACCATCTGGTTTAGACTTAGTTTTGAAAGACTGTTATTATGTGCCTGCAGCTAGCAGGAATTTGATTTCTGTTTCATGCTTAGCACAAGAAGGTTATGTGATTCACCTTCTTTAAGGACCATTGTAACATTCTTTATGAAAGAAATAAAATTGCAAATGGTTTCCTTATTAATGGTCTTTATCAGCTACATATTGATGTACCTGTTCTAACTATCGAGCAAAACGTGAATGCCAAACGACCTAGGGATAGTCCAAACGACAGATATCTATGGCACCTGAGATTAGGTCATATAGCAGAAGATAGGATCAACAAATTGGAGAAAAATGGGCTATTGAGTCCATTGACTTTCGAGTCATATCCAACTTGTGAATCTTGTCTTCAAGGCAAAATGACTAAACTCCCTTTTGTTGGACATGGGGAGAGGGCCACAGATCTCCTTGCCCTAGTACATACTGATGTGTGCGGCCCATTTGATGTGCCGGCTAGAGGCAATTTTGTCTACTTCATTACCTTTACCGATGATCTGTCTAGGTATGGGTATGTGTATCTTATGAGACACAAGTCTGAAGCTTTTGAAAAGTTCAAAGAATTCAGACATGAAGTAGAAAAATAAACTGGAAAAACCCATTAAGGTTCTTCGATCAGATCGAGGAGGTGAATACCTTAGCCGAGAATTCCTAGACTATCTAAAGGAAAATGGCATAGTCTCTCAATGGACTCCACCAGGAACACCTCAACTCAACGGGGTTTCAGAATGGAGAAATCGGACTCTATTGGATATGGTTCGATCCATGATGAGCTTCACAGACCTCCCTGATTTTCTTTGGGGACACTCATTATTAACTTCAATTTATCTACTGAATAGGGTTCCCTCTAAAACCGTTCCTACCACACCGTATGAGATATGGCACGGTAAGAAACCAAGTCTGAGTCATCTCAGAATTTGGGGTTGTCCGGCTCATGTCAAAAGACAACAAGCGGACAAGTTAGAGTTTAGGTCCTTTAGAGCTCGATTCATAGGATATCCTAAAGAGTCATTAGGATACTATTTCTACATTCCAGAAGACCACAATGTGATTGTGAGTCGACATGCCATCTTTCTTGAAAAATAGTTTATTCAAGATAGCGGCATTGGAAAGCAGATCAAGCTTGATGAGAAAGTCTCACAAGTGGAACGAGCTAAGGACCAAGTGGAACCAAATCAGGTTGAGCCAATAAGAACACTACCTCCTCCACCTCGTAGATCGGAAAGAGTTTCCCGTCCCCCTGAAAGATACTTAGGTATTATTTCAGAGGATGTAGAGGAAAATGTTCCTCATAGGTAATGGTGCTCATGGTGATGATCCCAAAACCTACAACGAGGCGATATCAGATATCGACTCCGAGAAATGGCTTAGAGGCAATGAAGTCAGAAATTGACTCGATGCACTCAAACCAAGTCTGGACCTTGGTAGATCCACCAGAAGGTATAGTACCTATTGGGTGTAAATGGATCTTCAAGAGAAAGATTGGTGCAGATGGGAATGTGGAGACATTCAAGGCTAGACTAGTGGCAAAAGGTTATAGTCAACGAAGGCATTGACTATCAGGATACCTTTTCCCCAGTGGCTATGCTAAAATCCATCCGCACATTGCTTGCTGTTGCAGCCTATTTCGATTATGAAATATGGCAAATGGATGTGAAAACGGCATTCCTAAATGGATATCTTGAGGAAGATATCTATATGGAACA
>QRFJ01000233.1:164210-180228 GCA_006176705.1 Cocos nucifera | reverse complement strand
TCAACAATGCTTAAATTGACCAGCCTAATAGGATTAAGTCTGGGTCAAGATCGAGTCACGATCAAGCAAGACCTAATTAGGCTCAGAGGTTAGAGTCTGGATTGTAGGCTAACCCAATTGGTTCTGGCTCAACAATTTGGTGTCTAAGGTAAGTTTGGCATAGACGACCGACTGGTTTTTAATTGGAAGCTACTCGATCTGAATGCATTCTTGTATGAGTTAATGGCATATTCCTTCCACCGATCTCACTTACTTGGCCATATCTATTGACACAGTTCTGATCTGAGGTGGTCAATAATCCGAGCTAACCCATGCCACTAGGTTAGTCATAATTGTTATGACTAAGCCAAGTCTAGTTTAATGAGACCTGAATCAATTCTCCCTAAGAAAAGATTAAGTCTGAGGTCTTCCACCATTGTAGATGTGCGGGCCCTTCCCGGGGTTGATTGTTCTCGGCTGGATACAGTGGCTCAGTTGCACCGAGAAGACGCAACCATGTCTATTAGGCATTGGATGCTATGGGCTGGAGGATGAGTTGGGCTCAATATTTTGGATACGGTGAGAGACTCAATTAGGAAACCCAGTCTATGCAAATGGTGGGTCTGACTTAACTAAGGAGTGGATCAATATTTCGGATATGGTGAGATTCATGAATTAGAGATCAAGTTTGGGTGCACCATGATTAGAGAATCATTGAACAAGAGTTGTTCACTCATTGGCTAAGCCATCACCAATAACTGTTAGGTGAGGTGATGAGTCAGTTGGTGAGACCGCACCACCCACTAGAAATCATTAATCATGGAGATTTTCGCATCTCTACAGAGGGAGTGTAGGGATCCGAGAAAATAGTGGGAGCTAATTTGTTTAAAAATAAAATCTCTAAACAAATTGGTCAAGTCAAAATTACAGTATCTAACTAGAATCTTTGACTCTCTATAGGAAAATGTCTGCGTCCAACCCATTGGCACGTATCCTGGACACACATAGACTGACTCGGACCCAATTATAAAGATTGGCTCAGGAAACTACAAAATTATTTTGGGTTCCCAGAAGTTAACCCATATTTTGGACCAGGACCCTCCCACCTTACCAGCCCGTCCATCTGTTGAACAGAGAGCATCTCTGGAAAAATGGATAGACGAAGATAATAAGGCCAGATATTACATGTTGGGCTCGATGTCTGATGAGCTCCAGCGCCAACATGAAGATATCGGGACTGCTCGCCAAATGTTGGCTCACCTGCAGGAGATGTTTGGTGAACAGAGTCGCGCAGCCAAATATCAAGTCACGAAATGACTTTTTAAGGCTAAGATGCGTGATGGGCAGTCAGTCCAAGATCACTGTCTGACAATGATCAAGGACATGGAAGAGCTTGAGAAGCTCGGTGTGAAGTTAGACTTGGACTTGCAGAATGATATTATTCTGCAATCCTTGACTGATGCATATGGGCAATTCATCATGAATTACCACATGCATAAACTTCAGAATTCCTTGGCCGAATTAATGAATATGCTGGTTACCGCTGAGCTTTCTATGAAAGGTTCTAAAGGCTCAGTTCTTGCTATGGAACGGACTTCTTCCAAAAGAAAGTCTTATGGAAAGAAAAAGAAGTCTGTGAAAAAGCAAAAGGTGGAAGGATCAAAGAAGAAGAAGGCAGAGCCGAAGAAAAAGGCCGATGGCAAAGGAAAGTGTTTCCATTGCAACAGCGACGGCCATTGGAAGCGGAACTGCCCTACTTACCTGGCCACCCTGAAGAACAAGAAGGAAGGTCCTTCTGGAGGTATGCTCGTTATTGAGTCTAACCTTACGGATTTTCTTCTGCATCCAGTTGGGTGCTTGACTCTGGTTCTAGTGCTCATCTATGCACTTCTATGCAGGGTCTTGAGGATAGCAGGAGGCTGAGGGATGGAGACATGATCCTATGCATCGGTAATGGAGCAAGAGTTGCTGCAGTAGCCGTGGGAACATACCCTCTTCGATTACCATCTGGTTTAGACTTAGTTTTGAAAGACTGTTATTTTGTGCCTGCAGCTAGCAGGAATTTGATTTCTGTTTCATGCTTAGCACAAGAAGGTTATGTGATCACCTTCTTTAAGGACCATTGTAACATTCTTTATGAAAGAAATAAAATTGCAAATGGTTTCCTTATTAATGGTCTTTATCAGCTACATATTGATGTACCTGTTCTAACTATCGAGCAAAACGTGAATGCCAAACGACCTAGGGATAGTCCAAATGACAGATATCTATGGCACCTTGAGATTAGGTCATATAGCAGAAGATAGGATCAACAAATTGGAGAAAAATGGGCTATTGAGTCCATTGACTTTCGAGTCATATCCAACTTGTGAATCTTGTCTTCAAGGCAAAATGACTAAACTCCCTTTTGTTGGACATGGGGAAGAGGGCCACAGATCTCCTTGCCCTAGTACATACTGATGTGTGCGGCCCATTTGATGTGCTGGCTAGCAATTTTGTATGATCTGGTATGGGTATGTGTATCTTATGAGACACAAGTCTGAAGCTTTTGAAAAGTTCAAAGAATTCAGACATGAAGTAGAAAAACAAACTGAAAAACCCATTAAGGTTCTTCGATCAGATCGAGGAGGTGAATACCTTAGCCGGGAATTCCTAGACTATCTAAAGGAAAATGGCATAGTCTCTCAATGGACTCCACCAGGAACACCTCAACTCAACGGGGTTTCAGAATGGAGAAATCGGACTCTATTGGATATGGTTCGATCCATGATGAGCTTCACAGACCTCCCTGATTTTCTTTGGGGACACTCATTGTTAACTTCAATTTATCTACTGAATAGGGTTTCCCTCTAAAACCGTTCCTACCACACCGTATGAGATATGGCACGGTAAGAAACCAAGTCTGAGTCATCTCAGAATTTGGGGTTGTCCGGCTCATGTCAAAAGACAACAAGCGGATAAGTTAGAGTTTAGGTCCTTTAGAGCTCGATTCATAGGATATCCTAAAGAGTCATTAGGATACTATTTCTACATTCCAGAAGACCACAATGTGATTGTGAGTCGACATGCCATCTTTCTTGAAAAATAGTTTATTCAAGATAGCGGCATTGGAAAAGCAGATCAAGCTTGATGAGAAAGTCTCACAAGTGGAACGAGCTAAGGACCAAGTGGAACCAAATCAGGTTGAGCCAATAAGAACACTACCTCCTCCACCTCGTAGATCGGAAAGAGTTTTCCCATCCCCCTGAAGAGATACTTAGGTATTATTTCAGAGGAAGTAGAGAAAATGTTCCTCGTAGGTAATGGTGCTCATGGTGATGATCCCAAAACCTACAACGAGGCGATATCAGATATCGACTCCGAGAAATGGCTAGAGGCAATGCAGTCAGAAATTGACTCGATGCACTCAAACCAAGTCTGGACCTTGGTAGATCCACCAGAAGGTATAGTACCTATTGGGTGTAAATGGATCTTCAAGAGAAAGATTGGTGCAGATGGGAATGTGGAGACATTCAAGGCTAGACTAGTGGCAAAAGGTTATAGTCAATGCGAAGGCATTGACTATCAGGATACCTTTTCCCAGTGGCTATGCTAAAATCCATCCGCACATTGCTTGCCGTTGCAGCCTATTTCGATTATGAAATATGGCAAATGGATGTGAAAACGGCATTCCTAAATGGATATCTTGAGGAAGATATCTATATGGAACAGCCGCTAGGTTTCACATCCAGTGATACTGATCACAAGGTTTGCAAGCTGCAAAGGTCCATATATGGACTTAAGCAAGCATCTCGGAGCTGGAACACTCATTTCAATGATGTGATCAAAAAGTTTGGTTTCATCAAAAATGAAGAGGAACCATGTGTTTTCAAAAAGGTCAGTGGGAGCGCTGTTGTCTTCCTCGTATTGTACGTGGATGACATCCTCCTTATTGGGAATGATATTCCCATGTTGACGACAGTCAAAATGTGGTTGTCCAAGGAATTCTCCATGAAAGACCTAGGTGAAGCATCCTTTATTCTAGGAATTAAGGTCTATAGGGATAGACCGAATAGGATGCTAGGACTTTCACAGAAGATGTACATAGAGGAAGTACTAAAGAGGTTTAGTATGGAAAACTCTAAGAGGGGATTAATACCCTTCAGACATGGTATTCATCTTTCCAAGAAGATGTGCCCTAGCACACCTGAGGAAATAGAATGCATGAGCAAGATCCCTTATGCTTCTGCAATAGGGAGCCTCATGTATGCCATGCTATGTACACGACCTGATATAGCCCATGCTGTGAGTGTCACAAGCAGATATCAGTCAAATCCAGGTGAAGAACACTGGACTTCTGTGAAATGTATCCTTAAGTACTTGAGAAGAACTAAGGATATGATGTTGGTCTTTGGTAATGGAGAACTCCAAGTCCAGGGATACACAGACTCAGATTTCATGTCTGATATAGATGATCGAAAGTCGACATCTGGGAGTCTGTTTGTGTGCAATGGTGGTGCTGTTAGCTGGAAGAGTTTCAAGCAAACCGTGATAGCAGATTCCACCATGGAAGCAGAATATATCGCTGCATCAGAGGCTGCGAAGGAAGCATTCTGGTATAAGAAGTTTGCTGCAGAAATTGGAGTAATGCCATCAGATGCCATTCCTCTATACTGCGACAACAATGGCGCCATAGCCCTTGCTAAGGAGCCGAGGTCTCACCAGAAATCCAAGCACATTGAGCGGCGATACCACCTCATCCGCGATTACCTCGAGAAGGGTTACGTCGAGGTCAAGAGAGTCGACTCCACAGATAATGTGGCAGACCCACTTACAAAGCCGTTGGGCCAGCAGAAGATCGAAGCCCACCTTGAGAAGATGGGACTTAGACTTGTAGCCAATTGGCTTTAGGACAAGTGGGAGATTGTTAGATATATGTGCCCTAGAAGCCAGAATTGGCTGACACTTGTAATACACTTCTAGGGGCAAAATTATAATTTTGACTATAATCAATAAAATGGGTTATTTTCTATCACATATGTGTATTTAGTGTCTGTGATACATCCTTTGAGTTAATGGTAATGATAATTCATATTTTCAAGAGTTGAAAATTTAAGACATGAATAATCATTATTAACTCATAAAATGCTCCCGACCATAGGATCATCACGAGGATGGTGATTGATCCGAAAGGTTGGTGTACAATCGCTTCTCTTTAGTAGATGAGTCTTGAGTCTACGGTGTGGAGACACCGGAGCGAGAGTACAGGTACTCGTTAGAGAACGAGGGCACTGAGCGTGACCACCTCGAGTAGTCATTAGGAAGTCTACCTTCTCGTCAATGACTGACTCGATGCTGCAGTAGTGTGTCTGGTTCTTTGACCTGAGGTGCATCGGACAGTTCACCTTGAGGGTGTTATAGTTTGACTACACCATTACTCGGTCTCCTAGCCATATGGAACCCTGAGGTGTATGTTGGCTATAGCATGTTCATTGTAGGAACTGGATTGCATCAAGATGGAATCTATCTACCTCGGTGGTAGAGGAGCAGCCCTATGATGATCATGAGAATCAAGTCCAGAAGCCCATGGCCATGGCAGAGTGAAATAATAGAAAGAGTTTCTATTTAGATTTTCACATTGGACTCGAATCGAATGATTACATCATATGACAGAGACTAGGGTTTGACGAGTTTACCTTAACCCTAATCTGATCGGGGCTCAAGATAGAAGAACTTAATCACACAGGTAGCTGCACCAAGAGGTTCGCATTCAGCTCTGATGGGTTGCCACCATATACTGCTAGGTGTCACTGGTGGATTTTGGGAGCAATTAGAATGATTTAGATGATCGATCATTCTAGCTGTTCGAATCAGAAGAGTTCTGATCCATCGAAAGGAGTTTCGATGATGTCGATGATAGAGATCATGACATATCCCATTACCATACAGAACTGAACCTAACTGGGTCACACAAACAAGGGTTTGAATCTGGTGATCATCAATTGAACTGATCTAGTTCAATTGATCTGAATGAGATTCAATTAGGTTCAAGGAAATCGTGCTAGCACTCGATTGAACCTAACGTTCTTCTTTTACTATCATAAATAAGTTGTCCTGACTGAGCCAAAGGAGTTTGTGCTCAATCAGAGGCCTTCATATGGTCTGACTGGAGGTTGTCCAAGTCAGAAAAGGTTGTCTTATTTTGTAAGACATTACCTGCCATTTTTGGTCACCTGCCATTTCTTGTTCTTTGACTTTGGTCAAAAGTCTACCTTTGACTGGTCAAACGTTGACCATTGACACTTTGACTTTTGACCACATGTCATGCACCTATTGGAGAGCTGGTGGGGGCCTGTCCCCCTACCAGAACCTGGCAAGGAGGAGGGCGCACGCCACCCTAGGCGTGCGCCCAAGTTGGAGGCGCCCTAGGAGTCCTTGTTGGACAAGGACTCCACCTCCCTTTTGGATTCCAATTAGAGTTCTTCTAAGAATCCAGTTTGACTGGTCTTAGGCACCCTCTAAGGAGGAATCCAGGGGACTCTATTTCCACCAATCAGATTTAGATCTGATTTCACAAAGGGTTGTGATTGGTTGGGAAGAAGAGGAGTTGGATCACAGTTAGTCTATAAATAAGACCCTATGCCCAACTCAAATTACATGAGATGATTGAATCAGAATTCCCCACACCTAAGGCTTTTTCTCCTCTCCTCCTCCATGCCAAAGCTTCTTCTCCTCTCCTTTCCACATCCAAAATAGTTTTGGAGCTTGGTTGGTGCGATCCAGATCAAAGAAAGGAGATCAAAAGCAAGAAGGCTGCACTGCTGCAAAGGACGACTGCTGATCTTCAAAAGGAAGTTTTGAAGATCCTCCAGATCAGATCCAGATCTGATTTTTGGAGACATGATAGAGAAGAAGAGGATCTCCAGATCCAGCTTGAGTGGATACCGGTAGAGGTCAGGCACTTGCGTGGCTAGATCCAGAACCTTCCGCTGCATACAGGATCATCAACAGGGTAATAGGATTACCCAAATCAGGTAAATTAAATTTGATTTAATTTATCCTTACTTTATTTTATTTATTAAAATAATAAGAATCAGATTTGAAACATCTCAGATCTGATATAGATCAAAGAGAAAAAATTTTAAAATATATCTCTTGATCTGATCAGATCTGAACGAACCTAGACCAAAAAATCAGGATTTCCCTTTAGGTTTATATAGACCCTATTGTGCCATGCAGTGCCACATCATCCCGGCCAATCACAACCTTTAGTGTAATCAGATCTAAATTTGATTGCTGGGATGACATCATCTGATCTAATCAGATGAGAGCCCCTTTGAATCATCCTTAGGTGGCGCCAGGATTGATCAAAGTCTAGTCTTTGGCGCCACCAAGGTAGAAACCCCAAAGCAATCTAGAGTCCCTTCTGTTTGGGACTCTAGGAGTCACTATCCATGGGTGCATGCCTCCCTAGGCATGCAACCCTTATCCTTCTACCTTTTAGTAGGTGGACTGGTCCAAATGTTCTCTCCTATGATGGCTTAACACATGGGCAGATGTCTAAGTGTCAAAGGTCAATGTTTGACCAAATATCCAAAATAAGATTTAGCAGGTGATGAAAAATGGTAGGTGTTGTCTCAAATTCATCTCATAAATTAAGATAACCCTTTTTCTAACCTGGATAAGCTCTAGTCAGACCAAGTAAAGAAACCTGAGTGAGCCCAAACATATTTGGCTCAGTCGAGACAACTTTTAATGATAATTAAAGAAGAATATTAGGCTCAATCGTGTGCTAGTACGATTTTCTTGAACCTAATTGAATATAATTCAAATCAATTAAACTAAATTAGTCCAATTGATGATATTCAGATCCAAACCCTTGTTTGTGTGATCCAGTTAGGTTTAGTTTTATATGGTAGTGAGATATGTCGCGATCTTTATCATCAACATCATCGAAACACCTTTCGATGGATCAGAACTTTTTTGATTCAAACAACTAGTATGATTGATCATCTAGATTATTCTAATTGCTCTCAAAATCCATCAGTGACACCTAGCAACATATGGTGGCAATCCATCAAAACTAAAAATAAACCTCTCGGTGCAGTTACATATGTAATTAAGTTCTTCTATCTTGAGCTCCGATTGGATTAGGGTTAAGATAATCTCGTCAAACCCTAATATCCATCATATGATTAATCATTTAATTCAAGTCCAATGTGAAAACCATAATAGAAGCTCTTTCTATTATTTCACTCTACCATAGCCATAGGCTTATCGACTTGATTCTTATGATCATCATAGGGCTACTCCTTATCTACCGAGGTAGATAAATTTTCTCTTGGTGCAATCCAATTTCTACAATGAACATGCTATAGCTAATATACACCTCAGGATTCCAAATGGCTAGGAGACCGAGTCATAGTGTAGTCAAACTATAACACCTTCAAGATGAACTATCGATGTACCTCAGATCAAAGAATCAGATACACAATTGCAGCTTTAAGCCAGTCATCGACGAAAAGGTAGACTTCCTAATGACTGCTCGAGATGGTCATGCTCAGTGCCCTCGTTCTCCAACGAGTACCTATACTCTCGCTCTAGTGTCTCTACACCATAGACTCAAGACTTATCTACTGTAAAGAAGTGATTGTAAACCAACCTTTTAAATCAATCACCATCCTCATGATGATCCTACGGTCAGAAGCATTTTATGAATTAATAATGAAAATTCATATCTTAAATTTTCAACTTTTGAAAATAAGAATTATCATTATCATTAACTCAAGGGATGTATCACAGACACTAAATACATAATGTGATATAAATAATTTATTTTATTATTTATAGTCAAAATTTTAATTTTGCCCGTAGAAGTGTATAACAAGTTTCAGCCAATTTTGGCTTCTGGGGCACACATATCTAACAAACTCCCACTTGACCTAAAGCCAATTGGCTACAAATCTAAGTCTCATCTTCTCAAAGTGGGCTTCGATCTTTTGCTAGTCTAATGGCTTTATAAGTGGGTCTGCCGCATTGTCTACAGAGTCGACTTTCTTAACCTCGACGTATCCCTTCTCGAGGTAATCGTGGATGAGATGGTATCGCCACTCGATGTGTTTGGATTTTTGGTAAGACCTCAGCTCCTTAGCAAGGGCTATGGCGCCATTATTATCATAGTACAGAGAAATGGCATCTGACGGCATCACTTCGATCTCTACGGTGAACTTCCTGTACCAGAATGCCTCCTTCGCAGCTTCTGACGCAGCGATATATTCTACTTTCATGGTGGAATCTACTATTACTGTCTGTTTAAAACTCTTCCAACTGACAGCACCACCATTACACATAAATAGATTTTCAGATGTCGACTTTCGATCATCTATATTGGACATAAAATTTGAGTCTGTATACTCCTAGACTTGGAGTTCTTCATTACCAAAAACCAAGAACATATCCTTAGTTCTTCTTAAGTACTTAAGGATATATTTCATAGAAGTCTAGTATTCTTTATCTGGATTTGACTGATATCTGCTCGTGACACTCATAGCATGGGCTATATCAGATCGCGTACATAACATGGCATACATGAGGCTCCCTATTGTAGAAGCATAAGAGATCTTGCTCATGCGTTCTATCTCCTCAAGTGTGCTAGGGCACATCTTCTTGGAGAGATGAATGCCATGTCTGAAGGGTACCAAACCCCTCTTAGAGTTTTCCATGCTAAACCTCTTTAGCACTTCCTCTATGTACTTCTTCTATGAAAGACGTAGCATCCTATTCGATCTATCTCTATAGACTTTGATTCCAAGAATGAAGGATGCTTTTCCTAAATCTTTCATGAAGAATTCCTTAAATAACCATATTTTAACTATGGTCAACATGGGAATATCATTCCTAATAAGGAGAATATCATCCACGTACAGTATGAGAAAGACAATAGTGCTCCCACTGACATTTCTGAAAATACATGGTTCCTTCTCATTCTTGATGAAACCAAACAATTTGATCACATCATTAAAATGAGTATTCCAGCTTTGAGATGCTTGCTTAAGTCCATATATGGACCTTTGCAGCTTGCATACTTTGTGATCAGTATCATTGAATGTGAAACCCAGTGGCTGTTCCATATAGATATCTTCCTTAAGATATCCATTTAAGAACATCATTTTCACGTCCATTTGCCATATTTCATAATTGAAATAGGCTACAATAGCAAGCAATGTGCGAATGAATTTAAGCATGGCTACTGAAGAAAAAGTATCCTAATAGTCAATGACTTCCCACCGACTATTACCTTTTGCCACTAATCTGGCTTTAAATGTCTCTACATTTTCATCTACACCAATCTTTCTCTTGTAGATCCATTTACATCCAATTAGTACTATACCTTCTGGTGGATCTACCAAGGTCCAGACTTGGTATGAGTGCATCGAGTTAATTTCTAACTTCATTGCCTCTAATCATTTCTTGGAGTCGATATCTGATATCGTCTCATTATAGATTTTGGGATCATCACCATGAACCCCATTACCTATGAGGAACATTTTCTCTACTTTCTCTGAAATAGTACCTAAGTACCTCTCAGGGGGATAAAAAATTCTTTTCGATCTACGAGGTGGTGGAGGTAGTGATTGTATTGGCTCAACCTGATTTGGTTCCAAATGGTCCTTAGCTCTTTGCTCTTGGGAGACTTTCTCCTCTAGCTTGATCTGCTTTCCAATGCCGCCATCTTGAATAAACTATTTCTCAAGAAAGATGGCATGTCAACTCACAATCATATTATGATCTTTTAGAGTATAGAAATAATATCCTAATGACTCTTTAGGATATCCTATGAATCAAGCTCTAAAGAACCTTTAGTCTAACTTATCCGTTTGTTGTCTTTTAACATGAGCCGAACAATCCTAAATTCTGAGATGACTCAGACTTGATTTTTTACCATGCCATATCTCATATGGTATGATAGGAATGGTTTTAGAAGGAATCCTATTCAGTAAATATATAGCAGTTAACAAACTATGTCTCCAAAAAAAATCAGGAAGGTCTGTGAAGCTCATCATAAATCGAACCATATCTAATAGGGTCTGATTTCTCCATTCTAAAATCTCGTTGAGTTGAGATGTTCCAGGTGGAGTCCATTGAGAGACTATGCCATTTTAATTAAGATAGTCCTAAAATTCTCGACTAAGGTATTCACCTCCTCGATCTGATCGAAGAACCTTAATAGGTTTTTTAGTTTGCTTTTCTACTTCATATCTAAATTCTTTAAACTTTTCAAAGACTTCAAACTTATGTCTCATAAGATACACATACCCATACCAAGATAAATCATCAATGAAGGTTATGAAGTACATAAAATTGCCTCTAGTCGGCACATCAAATGGACCGCACACATCAGTATGTACTAGGGCAAGTAAATCCATGGCCCTTTCCCCATGTCCCACAAAAGAAAGTTTAGTCATTTTGCCATAAAGACATGATTCATAAATTGGATATGACTCAAAAGTCAATGAACTCAATAGTCTGATTTTCTCCAATTTATTAATCCAATCTTCTGCTATATGACCTAGTCTAAGGTGCCATAGATACCTATCATTTGGACTATCCCTGGGTCGTTTTGATTTTATGGTATTCACATTTTGCTCGATATTAAAAATAGATACATCAATATATAATTAGTAAAGATCGTTAATAAAAAAACCACTTGCAATTTTATTTTTTTTATAAAGAATGTTATAATGGTCCCTAAGAAAACTAATTACGTAGCCTTCTTGTGATAAACATGAAACAAAAATCAAATTCCTACTTGCTACAGGCACATAATAACAATCTCTAAGTACTAAAACTAAATCAGATGGTAGTCGAAGAGGGTAGGTTTCCATGGCCACTGCAGCAACCCTTGCTCCATTTCCAATGTGTAGGATCATCTCACCATCCCTCAATCTCTTACTATCCTCAAGACCCTGTATGGAAGTGCACAAATTAGCACTAGAACCAGAGTCAAGCACCCAACTGGATGCAGAAGAAATCATAAGGTTAGATTCAATAACGAGTATACCTTCAGAAGGACCTGTCTTCTTCTTATTCTTTAGGATGGCCAGGTATGAAGGATAGTTTCGCTTTCAATGGCCGTCAGTGTTGCAATGAGAATATTTTTCTTTGTCAGTGGCCTTTTTCTTCAGCTCTGCCTTCTTTTTCTTTCCTCCTTCCATCTTCTGCTTTTTCACGGACTTCTTCTTCTTTCCAAAAGACTTTCTCTTGGAAGAAGTCCATTCTATAGCAAAAACCGAGCCTTTAGAATCTTTCATTGAAAGCTCAGCAGTAACCAGTATGTTCATAAGCTTGGCTAGAGTATTTTGAAGTTTATGCATATGGTAGTTCATGATGAACTGTCCATATGCATCAGTCAAGGATTGCAGAATTATATCATTTTGCAGATCCAGATCCAACTTCACTCCGAGCTTCTCAAGCTCTTCCAAGTCCTTGATCATCATTAGATAATGATCTTGGGCTGACTGCCCATCACGCATTTTAGTCTTGAATAGTATTTAGTGACTTGATATTTGGCTGTGCGACTCTGTTCATCAAACATCTCTTGTAGGTGAGGTAACATTTAGTAGGCAATCTTGATATCTTCATGTTGGCGCTGAAGCTCATCAGACATCGAGCCCAACATGTAGTATCTGACCTTATTATCTTCTTCCATCCACTTATCAAGAGATGCTCTCTATTCAGCAGATGGATGAGCTGGTAAGGTGAGAGGATCCTGATCCAATACATGAGTTAACTTCTCAGAATCCAAAATAATTTTGAAGTTTCAGAGCCAATCCTTATAATTGAGTTCGGTCAGTCTATGGGTGTCCAGGATACGTGCTAGTGGGTTGGATGCAAACATTTTTCTATAGAGAGTCAAAATTTCTAGTTAGATATTGTAATTAAGATTTGATCAATTTATTTAAAAATTTAATTTTTAAATAAATTAGCTCCTACTATTTTTTTGAATCTCTACACTTCCTCTGTAGAGATGCAAAAATCTCCATGATAAAAGATTTCTAATGGGTGGTGCAGTTCCACCAACTAACTCATCACCTTACCTAATAGTTATTGGTGATGGGTTAGCCAATGAGTGGACAACTCTTGTCCAATGATTCTAATTATGGTGCATCCAAACTTAATCTCTAATTCATAAATCTCACCATGCTCGAAATATTGATCCACTTCTTAGTTAAGTCAGACCCATCATTTGCACAGATTGGATTTCTAATTGGATCTCTCATCATATCCAAAATATTGAGCCCAATTTATCCTCCAGCCTATAGCATCCAATGCCTAATAGATATGGTTGCATCTTCCCAGTGCAACTAAGCCACTGTGACCAGCCAAGAACAATCAACCTCAAGAAGGGCCCATATATCTACAATGGTGGAAGACCTTAGACTTAATCTTTTCGTAGGAAGATTTGCTTTAGGTCTCTTTAAACTTGACTTATAATAGCCATAATAATTATGACTAACGTAGTGGCATGGGTTAGCTCAGATTGTTAATCACCTTAGATAAGGACTAGATCAACAAATATGGCCAGGTAAGTGAGATCGGTAGAAGGGATATGCCATTAACTCATCAAGAATGCATTGGAGTCGAGTAGCTCCCAATTAAAAATCAGTCGGTCGTATCTGCTAGACTTATCTTAGACACTAAATTGTTGAGCTAGAACTAATCTGGTTAGCCTACAATCCAGACTCTAGCCGTTGAGCCTAATTAGATCTTAGCTTGATCGATCACTCATGTGATTTGATCTTGATCCAGACTTAATCCTATTAGGCTGGTCAATTTAAGCACTCTTGATTCCATCTAACTAACTCTTGATACGGTTTGATCAACTGCTTAGACCTAATTAAGCTACCCCAACCCGAACCCAATTTTATGAATATGTATTAAATCTAAAAATTCTTAATTTTTAGACTTAACATATTTCATAATCTTAATTCTTAATTAAGTTTAGGGTTCATAAACAAAATATGTAAATAAAATTCTAGGATTTTGGGATCTAGGATTTTGTAGAAAATAAGTTTTAGATTTCTAATTAAGGATGAATGTGCAGCACCCCTGCACATCATAAGAACATCCCATCGAATGAAAGGAGAGGGCATTTAAATTCTACTTTATTCTTATGATTGGATGGCCAAGAAGAACGTCTTAATCAAAAATATAAAAACTACAAAACTAGTTAGATCTACATCATATATCTTATATATAAAAATTGATCTAACTATAAATATGTTTTGCATACATCTTCATGTATCATATCATGCATGTTTTTAAATCTAAATTATCTCATAATTATCTAAAAAATCAAATTTAAATTGATCATATCAAAATAAATTTAATTTTAGATAATTATGTAGAACTATTCTACAACTAGTTTAAACATGCATTCATCATATCTCATATGAACAAAAATTAAATAATTTTATTTTTTATTTTTTAGATCTTATTATGATATTTGTAATATCAAAAAATAGTAAATAAATATATCTAAAAATTATAACCAATCAAATTAAATTATGATCATGTAAGACTATATATAGAATAATTCTATTCTACAACTAGTCATGCATCTTGTACAACTTAGATCTAAATTATTTAATTTTTAATTTTTTTAATTTTAGATCTAATCACATCTCATGTGATCTCTAAAATCACCTAATTATTAGATCAAAATAAATTAAAATTAGATCTAATGTAACCTAGCTCTGATACCAGTTGAAGGAAAAAATCCTATTTCTTTGGTTAGGTTTGTTCAGATCTGATTGGATCAAGAGAGATATTTCAAAAAATTTTCTCTTGGATCTAGATCAAATCTGAGATTTTATAGATCTAAAATTATGACTTAAAAAAAAAAAAAAAATTAATTAATACTTAGTGGTATCGATTACCTTATACCTATGCTTTCAAGGTCGGATCAGCAGCATGCGACCTATGTACATTATGGACTAAGACTCTCTTTTACATTACCAAAATAGATCTAGATATGATGAGTGTTGGTGCAGAAACTGGTCGTCGCCGGAGGTCGCCGGAGTCGAGGCCGCTGAGGTCGCCGCCGGGGACCTGCAAAACGAAGTCCCGTCCGGAACCGGTGGGGGGTGGCTCCGGCAGGACCCTCCGACGGTCAAGTTAGTTTCCGGCCAACAGTAATGGAGTGCTCGGAATGAGTTCCGGAGCTTAGAGATGAGGAGGAGAGCTTAGAGAGTCGAGAGTTCAGAGAGCTTAGCCTTAGCGTGTCGGGAGGGTCCTTTATATAGTGGAGCTTGATGGTGACAACTGCAGCCGCGTGCTGGCGGGCCGCTCGAGGTTCGGCGGAGTCAGTCTCACGGGATGGTGCCGTGTGCGGCGGATTGAGGGTGACAGCCATCGCCGCCTGACAGTGGGTCGCTATCGCCTGCGGCGGACTGACTGATGGTGCGGCGGACTGACTGATGGTGATGGTTGCAGAGCTTGCCGAATGAAGGGTTGAAGGCCTTCGTCGTGTGCCCATTTCGGAGGAGTTCGGGCTCCTGAAGAGGAAGATAGGAGGGAGTTCGGCTCCCATAGGCGTCTGGCTGGAGGTATGCAGCTAAGGCTCGTCCGCTGAAGAGTTCGGCTGCTGAGAATCCGAAGCTCGGCCGTTTGGGGTTCGGCCGGCTGTTGGACTTCGGCTGAGGCTTGGACACTTGAGAGTTCGGTAGGAGCTCGGTCGGCCGAAGTTTCGATGAGGGCGACCGCTGAGGAGTTCGGCCGAGTAACGACTGCTGAGGAGTTCGGGCTCCTGAGTGACGACCGCTTGGGGATTCCGCTAAAGCCCGTCCGCTGAGGAGTTCGGCCGCTGAGAGGACTTCATTGAAGCTCGGCCGCTTGGAGTCGGTCCGAAGGAGTTCGGCCGCTTGGAGTCGGTCCGAAGGAGTTCGGCCGCTGAGAGGACTTCATTGAAGCTCGGCCGCTTGGAGTCGATCCGAAGGAGTTCGACCGTGGGGAGTCTGAAGGAGTTCGGCCGTGGGGAGTCCGAAGGAGTTCGGCCGCC